>SRQA01000002.1:0-92511 GCA_018360365.1 Claviceps citrina
AAAAAAAAAAAAAAAAAAGGCATACCTTGGGCCGATCTGGCATGCCCAGCCCAGGACCCGGGCCGAGTCTGCCCGCCGCCGCCGCCGCCGCGCCGCAGATGGCCGTCCCAGGCAGAGCGTTGTTTTTCGGACCGTCATGACGGTCATGATTGTGGTTCGAGCTCGCCTCCGCCGCCGCCAGGTGCGGCTCCTGACAGGCAAGCAGGCGGTAGTGGAGATTGACAAACCGCTCGGCCGACGTCGACTTGGCCACCTCGGCCGTCTTGGTGCCCAGGTGCGCCTCCAGCAGGCCCAGGGCGGCACACATGATGTAGTACCCCCACGGCTCGTTGTTGCCGCACCGCAGCAGGCGGTCCTCCTTGATGGCGATGCACTTCTCGATCAGGCCGAGCGTGTGGCGCGAGTTGACCATGATCATGTTGGTCGACCCCCGCGGCTGCAGCATCGTCACGCTGCACAGGTTGATGGCCGCCGTCAGGGCGTCCTCGCGGAGGAAGCTGAGCGAGCGGACGCCCTGCTCGTGGAGCTTGTCGTGGAGGAGGACAATGTCGCGCGCCGCGTTGTAGTAGACCATCTCCGAGTACTGGTACTTGGCGTTTTGGCGCCGCAGCTTGAGATATGGCTGGTGGAGCGGGATCATGTACTGCCTCAGCTGCACGTGGAGCAGCGTGTAGGCGATGAGCGGGTTCTTGTTCTTCTTCTTCTTCTGCCTCTTCGCCTTCTTCTCCTGGTTGTCCTCCGCCTCCGCCTCCTCCTCCGCCTCCTCCTCCGCCTCCTCCTCCTCCTCCTCCTCGTCGCCGCCGCCGCCCTCGACGCTCATGTCCCACGACGGCAGGGCGTCAATCTCGTGCGTCAGGTCGTTGGTGTGCCGCACGGCCTGGTCGTAGTCCATCTCGGCCAGCGGCCCCGTCGTCAGCAGCCGGCTGAGCTCCAGCCTCAGGGGCAGGCTCCGCCGCGTCAGGTTCTGGAACGAGGAAAAGGTGTACTCCCCGGCCGGCCTCGACGGCGGCAGGCTCGTCGTCTCCTCGTCAAAGGCCTCGTCGTCGAGGTTCCGCGGCGGGTTGGTGTCGTAGTGGAGCTGGCTGAGCAGCGTCGGCAGCCCGTGGTCGAACGAGGCCTGCATGTCAAACTCCTGCACCGTCGTCCAGATCCGCCGGCGCATCTCCTGGTTGTAGACGGTGATCTTGCCGCCGCCCATGTGGCTGGGCTCGCGGTGCAGGCCGACCGACACGCCGTCCTGCACGAGCGCGCCCGAGCCGGTCCAGAACCGCTTCTTCTTGATCGTGTTGACCCGCTTGCCGAGGTAGAGCAGGCACGCGATCTGGAAGTGGACGAGCTTGCGGTGCTTCTGGCTCTGCCGGGACAGCCAGCCGTCGCACGCGTTGATCCACCGCTCGGCCCAGTGCCGCGCGTTGGACATGACGCCGACGAACTTGTTCGGCTTGTCCGTGTCGTGCGGGTGCACGCAGCAGCTGGCCACGGCCATCATGGCCAGGACGAGCGCCGTGAAGGCCGCGCACCGGTTCCCCCTGCCGCCGGGCTCCCAGAACTCGTCGTACTCCTTGCGGAACGTGGGTATGTGCACGATGCGGTGGATCTGCTCAAACTGGTCCAGGTACACGGCCACGAGCGCGTCGGCCTCTTCCCTCGTGGCCGGCAACAGGGCCTCCAGCTGCGCGTCTCGCCGGTCAAAGAGCGCGTCGCGGTCCTGGACACGACGCTTGCGGTCCTTGCGGTCGTGCAGCATCACCGGCCGCAGCCACTCGTCGGCCGTCTCTCTCATGAACGGACACAGGCCCGTCAACTCAACAAAGGCCATGCTCGCGTTGTGCGGACCGAAATACCGCGTGCGGAACCCCTTTCCCCGGAAGAACCGCAGCTCGCCCTTCTCGCCCGCCGCCACGGTGGTGGCGTCGAGACACTCCTGCACGTCCGGACGACGCGGCTGCCCATCACCGTCGGCCGGGTTCTCGTCCTCCCTCCTGGTGGACGGCGAGTCGGTGGCGGCGACGGTGCTGCCGTCAAAGGACCCCCCCCCGCCAGGCCGCGTGAGCAGCGTCTTGAGCTGGGAGATTTCCAGTTCCAGCCGTCGGATCCTCTCGTGGTCTTCTGGGGAAGAAAAGCCCAGAGGGCCGTCGCCGCCGCTACTGCCGCTGCCGCTGCCGCTGCCGCCCATTCCGATTCCGATCCCGAATTTGCGCGCACCCAGCTGTGCAAACGGCGGCGCCAAGCCCGACGACGCAGTCACGACCTCGCCGTTGCGGGACTCGTAGCTGCACCGGCCCGGGGTGCCGCTTTTGATGCAGCGCTCGCACGGGAAGCCTCTGTCGCAAGAGAGCTTGCGGCGCCGACATTCGAGACAGCTGAGCCGCACGCGTTGTCTCTTGCGTGCCGGTGGCTGGTCGCCGTCACCTTGGTGGGAGCGCGAGCCCGCATCCGACTCCGGGCTTGAGCTTCTTCTCTCCGTCATGGGGGAGGGTTGGGGTTGATAGTTGATCGGCTGATGGCTTCGTCGGAGTCGCAACCCGTTTTTGAGCCAAGGCCAAGGTTCAATCAAAGCGGCTCCACTACCTTGAGAGGAGAGGTCGGCGCGTTTTTAGTTCGGGATCAGGAAAACAAGGTTCAAAGAAGGAACAAGAAAAGGCAAAAAGCGAATGCTTATCAATCTGATCTGATAAACGGTGATGAAAGAAGACACACATCCATGATCCAGCTGAGGCTAAACGCCGAGCGGAAATACGAGCAAGAGCTTGTGGGCGTAAAAAAACAGCCGCTGTGCTGACTCAGCGCGCGTTGGCGTCTGACTGCAGGTGGTTCCTGCACTTCAACATCATGGGCAAATGAGGACCAAAAAGAAAAGTAAAAACCGAGCCGTTTTGCTTTGGCTTTCGTGTCAGCTCATCGCACAACCAGCACTTTTCTGAAAACGTCCCAGAAACGCACTGCAGAGGCACGACTTACGTAATAGTCCGGCCCCAGTGCTGCATTCCAGCAAAGTCCACCGATGATGTAAGTGGATTTTGCCCGTTTCTATACATTTCCACTCAAGAGATGAAGAATAGGTGCTCGATGAGCTGTGGGCAGTGCCCGAGGCGAGGGAGAAAAACGAATGAACATGGACATGAAAAGACAAAAAAAAAAAAAAAAGGTAGGCTCGTGTAATACATACAAACGGAAACCAGAGTCGCCTCACTCCTAGTACCTAGAAACCTAGGTACCTAGCCATGCATCTGTACCATATATGGCATGCCACTGGAAACCTGCAGTTTAATCCATCGTCGCCCGCGCCGTCTGCTGCGTGCTCTTTGGATACCGGAGGACCATGGCGCCTGCCGTAGATGCTGCCTTGTCGGTCCTTCCCAGTTCGAACGTAATGCAAGGGGGTCAACGACAAATTTTTGCCGGTGCCCCGCACACACGCAGCAGCACAGCGCGTCCCGACTCCCGACATCACAACTCGTCGCCCGAGTCGTGGCCATCATCCTCCTCCTCCTCACCCACTCTGCAAGCCGACCTCTTCACCCCCAGGCTCAAATCCTCGACCAGAACTCGCGAGACCCTCCCGCACGCCCGCGCAAGATGCCCCCCGAGGCGCAAGGCGACGACGACCACGTCCTCCGCGACCGCATCATGGCCCATGTGAATAAGCTGCACGCCCGCGATCTCACCCACCTCGTCCGCCACTACTGCGGCCTCACGAAGCGGCAGTCGGCCGGCGCCTCCCTGCGCGACGTGACCCTCGAGGGCATGCGGATCCGCGCACGGGGCACCGGCCACGACCACGTCGTCGCTTTCAGTCCGCCCCTGCAGTCCTGGGACGACGTCCGCCCGCGCGTCGTCGAGATGCATGCCGTGGCCTTGCGGGGCCTTGGCATCAGCGACATCTCCATGGACAAGTACCACGCGCCCGGCCTCGCTGACATGATGGTCATGCTCGGCGTCGGCCTCTACTTCCTCTCCGTGGCCAGCCTGCCGTGGATCGTGCCCGGGTCGCGCCTCTGGGGCTTCCTGGCCGCGTGCTACCCCGGCGGGCCTGAGACGTTCCGCTGGCTGGTCAAGGCGCTTATGATCCCCGTCGTGGCCATTCATGTTCTGGAGCCCCTGTATCTGGACCTGTCGCGGCTGCGGAGGCATGGCGTCGATCGGTGGTCGGGCCAGTGGTGTATGTGGATCGTGAGTTGCTTCTTCGAGGGCCTCATGGCGTTCAAGAGGTTCGACAGGGTCATTGCCCGCAAGAAGGCCGAGAGGGAGGCGAAGAAGCATTGAGTTTGCCGCGCAGAAGAGATGCACCACGGCTGGTAAGCCGAAAAAGCAAAAAGTAAATCAGGCATTGGACCTACCTCACATTCCACCGCAGCCGAGTACCAACAATACTTGGCTCTCCCGCCGTCTCATCTCTCACCTCTTAGGCTGGGGAATGGTCTATTCTGAACAGGCGCCGAGGGCGTCTCTGTGCTTGATTTTTTCTATTCTTTCACGTCCAGTCGTCTTTCACTGTCTGCAAAACAAGCCTACTTCACTTCGTCTCATCGCTATCCATCCACCCAACTCGTTCAAAACCCGCCCATCATTATATGGCTTTTGACTTCGACACGCAGGAAGAGCAGGCGCGTGCCTTCCACTTTCGTTGTGAGGGACACCAAGCCGATATGGTATCATTACTGCTCCGCAGCAGGTCGGGAACCACTGCCAGAACGGCATGGTGGGCGCCGTGAAAATAGAACTTTGATAACCAGGTCGTCAGTCTACCGCGGACATGGCTCGTTCACTGTCTACCTTGACGGGATGAGCTGTGGTTCCTGCCGTTTCAATCAAGGACACCCGACCCCAATGGTGGCTTCTAGCCTTGAAGGAGTCCCATTATTAGGCAGCGTTTAGGTCCTGCTAGATTTGGCAGGGGCTGTGTTTCCGACCAGATTGATGCTTCAAGGAATGACAGTTTTTCTTTTTTTTATAAACTACCATGTTCCCTTGGAAGACATCATGACTGTTCAAATGCATCTCCTTTTTCATCGCTAGTTACTCGCATCATACGTCCTCGTACCCGTCGTAATCATCATAAGTGCCTTGCATCGCTTGCGTGCTCACCCAGTCCGAACTCGCCAGCCCTCTCGAGAATCGATTTTCAAGGTCACGGGCGTCCTTGTGCCAGTCGCATGCAAAGTCACATTCCGTTTCCGATGTCTCACCAAAATACGTACAGATCTGGGCATGTCGACACGACTTGGTATTTTCGCAATACACTGCCAGGGCCTCCAAGCTGCATAACCTCGCCACCGAGTTCGGATTTCCCTTGCCATCGCTCCGTATCATGCGCATCACCCGCTCCAGGTCTTCACGGCTGTAGTAGAGAAAGCAGTAACTTGCGTTGCCGTCGCGACCGGCACGGCCAGCTTCTTGGTAATATCCTTCAAAAGACTTGGGGATCCGCCAATGAACTACAAATCGAACATTGTCCTTGTCGATGCCCATCCCAAACGCCGTGGTGGCTACTATAATATCGTAGCCTGCTTCGTTGTTGATCCACCGACTCAATGTATCCTCCTTCACTTCCTTGGGTAGTTTTGCGTGGAATGGGCGCGCGCCAATACCCTCATCCCGTAGGGCTGCCGACAGGGACTCGCACTCAACCCGTGAGATGGTGTATATGATTCCCGGTACGTTCTCTACTCTTTCACCCTTTTCCTGCAAATCTTGATTCCGAATCGTTGCTCTGCGTCTCTCATAGACGGCTCGTATCCACTGGAGAAAATCGGCAAGTCGATTATCGTCTTCATCTCTGGTGTAACGGATCTCCATGTGAAGATTGTGGCGTAGAGGACTCATCAGAAATGTCTTCAGCTTGTCCGGCGTCTCATCCAGCTTCAAAGTGTGAAGCACATCCTGTCTAACCTGGGGATTTGCTGTCGCCGTGAGGCACATGATGGGCACGTCGGGAAATGTCTCACGAAACCACGAGAGTCGTTTGAAGTCTTTGCGAAAGTCATGGCCCCATTCTGAGATGCAATGTGCTTCATCAATGGCAATTCTGGCTAGTTCCCTCTGCTTGTGTACCAATTTAAGACGTTCCCGAAAATTGGACCCAGAACACAACTCTGGCGTCACGTACAAAAGCCGAGTTTTAGGGTGACCTGTTTCCAGGTCCCTTTGGATACGGTTCTTCTCGGGGAAGGGGGTGTTGCTATTGAGTGAGCTGGCATCAATACCGGCTGATCTGAGAGCCTCCACCTGGTTCAACTATGCGTCATGTTAAGCAGACGAACTTCACATGTCCTCTGCAGAGGTAAAAAATGGACGACTGACCATAAGACTAAGAAGTGGGGAGACGACCAGAGTTACTTCGACAGACATGATTAGCAATGGCGGTTGACTCGTCCATTCTTCGACCGGCGGAGACAACTCACTGCCTTGACTGACGACGGCGGGAAGCTGAAAGCACAGACTCTTGCCGAAAGAGGTAGCAGCCTGAACGTAAACGTCGCAGCCGTCTAGGGCGGCCTCGATAATCTCTCGTTGATGTGGCCTTGGGTGTCAGCCGTGTTAGTGAGAGCGTCTGAGTGTTGCGAAGCATTGAGGTGCAAATTTTGCTATAGCTACTGGGTATATAGCGCGGCTCTGGATCTTGGAGGAGCTTGGATTTTACGCGTACCTAAATTCGGTTTTATTGAATTGCCGTCGAAGAGTGAAACCAATATCTGTACATGAGCCGGTGCGCTGAAGGGCTGGCATGATGCAAGGGCGAAAGGAATGGGCGAGAAGCGAGTGCAGAATAGATCAGCTCGAGCACGTATTTACGGTAATGTACAGGCTGATGGGGTGTGTCAAGGCTGAATCGTTTATGCCAAAGTGGTCCGGTCGAGCCGCACATGTTTTGGACGATATCATCGGCATGGTTGCGAGTAGAGGGAGGAAGAAAGGATCTGGCACTTACACTGTGGACTCTGGAGACTGGAGGCAAGCAGGTGGATACCCGTACTGGGTACAAACCGCACAGTACCTACCTACCTACTAACCTAAGGTAGGTAGGTACCCAGTTACTAGCGTGTGTACCAGGCTGTACCTGCTACTACTAGGCTGCTACACTCCCCACTGTAGGTACCTACTAGGTAGGTAGGTACCTAGTAGGTACCTAGGTAGCCGAATGAGGAGAGTTGGGTTGAAGCCGTTGAAGCCGCCACTGGCCAGTGGGCCACTAGGCCCTGGCCAGCCTTCCCCAGATCAGATTCAATCACCCCACGCCTGGCCTGACCCAGGATCTTTCGTCTTCAACCCGCTTCGCGTTGAATGCATCGACAGCTATCCTTCCCTCGCCGACCACCCTCACCGTCATGCGACTGTGTGCGAACCTTTCCATCCAGAGTCTGGTCTCAGTCTCAATTGGCATCAAGCAGTAGCCTGGGACCCGAACCCCATCTCCCCCTGGCTCGGAGACCTTTAGGGCCCGGACTTGGAGCATACGGGAGGGCCTTGGAAACATTGTGTTGGGAGACCGTCAGCGCATTGCTCGAGCAACATCGCCCAATATCTGCCGCGACGGCTAACGCGCCATTCCTCCGGCCTCCGGCTATCGCTGCTGCCCTCCATCATGGAGAAGCCTGACAAAAAGACGTCCGCAGGCATCACGTCAGCCTCGTCCTCCTCTGTTCGTGTATTACCAGACAATTCTGCGCAAGGCCGACGCCCAGTTCCCAATTCTGCCGCAACTTCAAACGGACCGCCGCCGCCGCCGCCGCCGCCGATCCCGAATCTCCGAAATGCCACCTCGAATTCCAGCTTGTTGGCCTCCAACTCGCTCACGAGCTCTGCTCAGGTCATTGCTCTGGCTCGAGAGGCTATGCAGACAGCCCTTGAAAGTGAAGGTCCAGCTGCAGATGCTGGCGCAGTGGGTACAGCATTGAGATCCGGCGTCACAGTCGACTTGAGCCGGAAGGGCATCCAAAAACTACCAGAGGAAGTGGTGGATATCGTCAAAGATCAACTCGAAAGGTACCCACTGCCATGTCAACTCATCTACCCAGCCCCAAAGTCTCAATTCCAGTCCCCTCCCCAGTCCCATTCCCAGTTCCCCTCTATGGAGCCCGTCACATTTTGCGGCTAACAAGATCCGGTGTCGCCATGCCATCGCAGGCTTGCATTGTCACACAATCTTCTATCAACTTTACCCGCGAAATTCTCCGAATGCACCTCGCTGCGGTATCTCAACATCAGAGGCAATCAAATCAAGGAATTTCCCCCAGCAGTAAGACACACCCACGACACGCATCCTCTTCACACCTTGTCTAATGCTTGCATATAGCTCTGCGATTTGAAATCACTCGAGATTCTCGACCTCGGTCGAAATCAGCTCAGGATGCTGCCGTTTACTATTTCAAAATTGACATCTCTCAAGGTTCTGTCTGTGCCGAAGAACCAGATTCGCGAATTGCCCTTGTGTCTTGCCGACATGGGCTCTCTCCAAGTACTCAAATTTGAAGGCAACCCCATCAGCTTTCCGCCGAAAGACGCCATTCAACCGCAATCCGGAAGTCCGCCTAATGATGGCATCATAAGAGAGACAGAAGTCACCGAGGTCGCTGTTACGTCAATGATCAAGAAATTCCTGC
The DNA here is from genome assembly GCA_018360365.1 of Claviceps citrina. Classification (NCBI taxonomy): domain Eukaryota; kingdom Fungi; phylum Ascomycota; class Sordariomycetes; order Hypocreales; family Clavicipitaceae; genus Claviceps; species Claviceps citrina. The sequence continues at coordinate 8,604 of SRQA01000002.1, forward strand.
GGCATTATACCATGACAGGGCGAATGGAAGGAGACATGGCTGGGGATGAGTCAAGTGAAGGTGGTGCCGAGCCACATCGGTATCCTCTCAAACGAGCGGCTAGTGGAAGATTTCCCGTCAAGGTGAACGGGACCGATGTATTTGACATGCGGTCCCCCATAGGGGCCACCAGACCACCCCCTATCCCGAGCAGATCGCATTACCGCGGCTTGTCGCAGCAGAACGCAGCCATCCGTCGTCCTGGTGTCATGCCTCTGACCGTTGGGAATGTTAATGAAAGGCTTCGCAGCAACTCCGAGTCTCTATTGCGAGCCGACCGTGGCCCTGATGGCCGTAGTCGCCGCATGGGCATTGTGTCTAGGAAGGCGTCCGAGCTTGGCACACTGGATGAGACTCGTGCGAATAACCGGTTCAGCCATTACCGCGGATTGAGCCATGGCTCTGCCATGCAGGGTGCTCCTTCTGGCGTCAAGAGCCCGTCCACGTCAAACGAGCAGTATCTGCAGCGTCCGATATATGTCCGTCGATTATCAGTTCTTCCAGAGCGCCGACGGGAATCCAAAGTGTTTGATCCAGTCATTGAAGCTGCAAAGGGGATTTTGTACTCGGTTTTCCAGATTCATCCAATGATACAAATGCTCATGACCTTGACGAGCGACGGGTCCGCCAAACGATCAAGCCTGGAAATTGTCTTTTACAATACCAACTCGCATGTCGAAGAGCTGGAGCAGGAGATTCAGAGGCACGATACTACATTGCTGGAAAGTGATGATTATGCTGTCCGGGAGAACGAAAACGTGTATCGTGCTTGTCAGACGCTCGTGAGTGCGTACGGTCATGTCTGCACACTCTTGGCTGAAAACATCGATACTTTTGTCAACAACGGAGACGCGCGATACATTCGTACGCTCCTGATGTTGCTTTACAACAGTATTATGGAACTCCGTGTCACCTTGGCATCCGTCACGGCATCAAGACCGCAATCCCCGTCGTGGAACCGAGGCCTGCCTGACGCGGGCGAGACCATTAAACCCTACCAACGAGAGGCTTTTGCTACGCCAACCGCCGATAGGACGGGAATACTGCGAGGCCGAAATGGGACAGTCGTTCACAACGCCGGAAACCTGCGCGTGGCAACCGATATGCCGGTACACTATGCCAACGGTCAGTCTCTCACGGCCAAACTCGCCTCTGCAACCCCACGAACGGGCGAATCTTTCTCCTCTCCTGGCAGTCGGGATCTCACAGTTGAATATAGCGGAGAGGACATTCAGTTTGACAGGGTCTTCCTCTCTCTGCAAAGGTCCACTGACCTCGTCCTCCGTACATTACCCAGCTTCCACGTTTTGCTTCAGGGCTGTCTGAGATCAGCCATGCAGCAGCGTGCACCACTTGCCTACACGCAGGACTGGAAGAACTTGATTTCTGTGTGTGGGTATGCAATCCAACAAAGCGAGATCTTGAGAAACAGGCTAGCCACGGTGACACTCAGAGATGCCAGTGTGCGGTCACAGCCTGCGTTCTGGAAGCTTTGCCATAACTTTGTCCAGGCCTGGTTCTCATTCGTTCACAGCATCAAGATGTCCATGAACCGAGCAAGCATCCCGTCCGACACCCCAATGCGCCTTAGGCCGGTGCAAAAAAGCATGAAGGACACGGGCATTGCCCTGACGCAGTCGCCCTGGCATCACCTGCTGCCATCATCTAGTCTCCACGGCGGCGGCTTGGGCAGCCACTACTCGTCGCAGAGCGCATCGGCCTCGCAAATACCCATCACGCCTCAGAGCGCTGCTCTTGGCCCAGCCCTGCAGGCCACCGTGTCGACAACCCCTCACAGTGCCTCGTTTGCAGCGGCCTTTCAGGGCAATGTCTTTGACCGCGCGGATGCCCTCATGGCCAATCCAGGTATATCCATGTCTCGGAGTCGAACGTTGAACAAGGGGCATTCCGGGTTCAACTCGCTATCATCCATCTCTTCCATGTCGTCGGATGGCAACTCTACCGCGTCGTCGTCCTTCAGCCCCAACGCAGGGCTTGGCCTGGCACGACTCAACGGCAGTCGAGGTGCGCTCTAGCGGGCGCGCCCACTGAACATTGAACTACTGCTTTGCTCGAAATACTGTTCCATCACGAACCCAAACAAGATACCACACGAACAAATAATGGCCAGCTTTTTTTTATATTTTTATTTTCTCCTCCAAATCATTTACCTGATGTTTGATTTCCCGCATAGCCTGGCGTTATGGGAAATACGATGGCCAGAGATGCTGATCTCAACGATCACACGACATACAGCGACGGAATCAAGAAACCATTTCTTGTGTATTTCTCTCTCTCTGTCTCTCTCTCTCTCTCTCTCTTTTTGTTCTTTTTTTTTTTTTGTTCACCCTGCTGGGTCGTGCGGGCTAATGGCCGTCTCGGTATTGACCCCGGTATGGAAATGAGGCACGTCTGAAGACGGTGTAGAGTCTCGGGCAAGAAGTGATCGATGGCGTACACCGTGGATTGGTGGTTATATTCCTTGTTTTATTTGAGCACCATGGGGTAGGACAGGGATCACATGTCATGATGAAAAGGGGCCAGCAAAGAGGCAAAGGCGACGGTGAAGCCATGTTTTTTGTACTTTCGTGAAAAAGCGAGTTGGGTCGCGCAGATTGCGTTTTGTATGAATTACATATATATATATCCTCGAAACGGGACCTAGATGCAGATGTAGTAGGATCTTTTCAAATGCTGCAAATTGACAACCTACCTACCCTAGCTAGGCAGTTCGTACTCTTTGTGACAGGCAGGCTGGGGGTTCCGAGTCAAGATGACGATGATGGGGGGACGTAATGCGTTTGTTATTATGGCAAGATTGTGTTTATCTGTGTGATGGATGATGATGATGATGATGATGATGATGATGTGTGTGTGTACCCCGCTCCCTCCTCCCCTTCCGTCTCCCGTTCTTTTTCCAATCAACAAACCATCATCCCAGGGGCCGAGAGGAAGTAAAATTCCAAGAAAAAAAATACCCCCGGACGGGGCGCCGAAAAAAAAAATTCAAAGAAATTCTTTACTCAAGCGCGCGGCTCGCGCTCCCGCACGAACATCCAACATCCCATCCCATCTGCAGCTCGCCCCGGCTTCCCTTCATGCTTCACCACCCGAACATGTCCTCCGGCGGCAGAGACCCCCCCCGGGCGCCGCCCCCTCCGCCGCGCTCCCCATCCCCATCCCCATCCCCGTCCTCATCCTCATCAGCCCCATCAATGACCCCGTCCGCGCAAGCGCAGGCCCCGACCCCCCCCTCGGCCGACACGCAGCAGCACGTGGCGCAGGCCCGCGCCGCGGTTGTTGCCACCATGAGCAACCTCCTCGACGCGGAGCTCCAGTCCCGGGCCGGGATCCTGCACGACAACGCCGCGGCCCTGGACGGGCAGGAGCGGGATGTGGTCCGCGCGACGGGCCTGCTGCGCAGGGAGCGGGAGAGGCTCGCCCGGGAGGCGGACCTGGCGGCGCGGAGGGCCAAGGAGCTGGGCAATGTGCAGAACTGGGCGGAGGTGCTGGAGCGGGGGTTTCTGGTGCTGGAGGAGACGGTGAGGTTGGCGAGGAGGGGGAGCGGGAGCGGGAGTTGCAGTTGCAGTGAGTGCGGGTGCTTTGATGATGGGGACGGGGATGGTGTTTGTGGCCTGGGGGCGGAGGGGAGGTGCTTGCCTGAGGAGGAGGGGGAGGAGGAGAACGACGATGACGAGGATGAGGAGGAGGACGAGGGCAGCGTGGACGTGAATGTTGGTTTGGCAAATGGTCTGCATCATGGGCAGAGTGGCTTTGGCGATGCTGGCCGGCGAGGGTCATAGGAAAAGCGAGCATCCATCATGGCGACATGGCCGCGCGAGCTACCGTCTACTACCTGGGTCCGTCGGTTCGTGTGTTTGGCAGCATCTGACGACGACGACGACTACGACGCCACCGCAGATCATGACTCTTTTCGCTCTTGGCATTTTTTCATTCCTGTCAATCGTCTACTACCTACCAAGGTAATAATTACACATGGCGCCTGCGTGCACATGAACCTCGGCGGTCTCTGGTGGTGGTGCCAAAAATGTGCTCCATTTCGCCCTCATGCCAAACTAACAAGTCTCAAAACCGATCCTACAGAAGCCCAGGCAAGATGACAAATCGCTTCTTCTTGTACTTGTCAGGGAATTCCTTGCGATAGGCCATCTCCTTGCCCTTGGCCCACGTGTACATTTGAGCGGCGCCAATGGAGATGAACAGCGCGACTGACCAGTCACGGGAGGCAATGATGATTCCAACCCATGCCAAGATCTCATACATGTAGTTTGGGCAAGTGACGATCGCGAAGCCGTAGCCCGACGGGATCTTGCGCTCAGTGCCTCCAGGAGATCGGAGGGACGACAGGTACAAGTGTACCAGTGCATTGCCGGTTTCGCTAAAGAGATAGAGGGCTAGGCCAACGAGATCGACAAGCGGTTGATCCGCGCGAGCAGCCAACGATCTGGGGCTGTAGATCGACGTGGCGCAGAGCAGACCCGACAGAGCCCAGTAGAAGAAGCTGTTCTTGAAGATGTTGAACACCGGCATGGTATTGGCGGAGAATTTGTGAACAAAGAGCGTCTCGATTTCGCGCTTGACAAAGTGTGCCACAATCATGCCAAAGCTAAGCCATTGGGTCCAAGACATGGGATCGGCTCCATCCTTGTAGATGTATGGTCGTGCGGCTACAACAAAGACGTGAAGAAGGATGGGTCCGAAATACTCGATGACGAAGACGGTCCTCCAGGAAATTTGGGGCCCTGAAGAAACAGGATTAGCTTGAGTAGTGGGAGTGCATTGGGACGAATTTGGCAGTCATCTTTGTGACATGGTCATTGACCAAAAAAAAAAAAAAAAAAAAAAGTGGAAAGAGCTTTTACCGAGATCTTTGACAAGAACCTCTTTCGCGGCGGCCACGTTGGGCTCATCTGCAAGCCTAGCATTGCGATTCTTCAGCGTCTTCTTTGTGGCCGGATCGAAGATTCCGATGCGGTTGAAGTCGCCAATCCCGGCCTCCCGCGCGATCAAGACCTTGAGGTCGCCGACCGTGGCATCACTGGGCAGATGCACCGAGGCGGGAAGCTTCTTGATGGGCTGCTTCGGAGCTGCGCAGAGAAAAAGGACGGTTAGCTCGTCAAGCAACAGGCCGGATGAATTCACGCAGCATGCGCGAGACAGTTATGGAGGATGTGTCAATATGAGCGTACAGCGGTTTGTGAGCGTGATTGTGGTGTCGGCCATGGCGGGACGGATGAGCAGAGTGCCTGAACGGGTGATGGAGGCAGAAAGACAAGATGACGGTCGGAGTGCGGCATCGTTGGGGGAATAAATTGATGGGATTCGAAACACCCGAGGCGCGTCAACGGGCAGCCGGCGGGCGGCTGGCGGGCGGCTGGCAGGCGGCTGGCAGCTGGCCCCACCCCAAACGGTCTGCCAGACTGCCACGGCTTCTTGCTTCTATTGTTTCGAGTTTCGAGCTTCGAGCTTCGAGCTTCGAGCTTCAAGCTCCCTCGAGCTCTCGGAGAGCAGCTTGCTTTGGCTCATGACTGCAGGGCTCATGCCGGTGCCGGCCCAACACCAGCCATCACGGCCATCAGCCATCAGCCATCAGCCATCAGCCATCAGCCATCAGCCATCAGCCATCAGCCATCAGCCATCAGCCATCAGCCATCAGCCATCAGCCGTCCGAGCCAAGGCTGATGACTGCCTACGGGGTAGTATCTGCTGCTGGCATCTTGGGCCGTAAGCCAATGGCATCCCCAGAGTCGCGTGTTCCTGTGTGCTCCTGTTTGCTCGCCAACTGCGTTTCGATGTGACGGCAGTCACGGCACTGACGGGGCCCTCCGCCAAACACGGACCATGGCTTACACCAGTGCCAAGAAGCTCCTGATTCACAGTCTCGCACGTCCACGACGGCGCCAGCCGGCAGCGCGCTGGCAGACAGCCGGTCCGTCAGTCCTTGTCCAAGCCTGCTGTATTCTGCGCTCGGTGTGTGTCTCCGGCATCAATGGACTGTGGAAGCAGCCGCCGCCTCTTGCGAGCGAACGAACAACAACACACGGAGCCCGACCCAAGCTCCGTGCTGCGTCCGTCTTGATGCCCTGTCATGTCCTGCCTCGTCAGGACGTCTCTTTTTCTCCCCGGCTGTTCCATAGCTCGCAATGTTGCTCATCGCGGTTCCATCTGCAGCGTGATTCTCGTTTATGGAGCTCGCCGTCGTCGTCGTATCCAGAGCAAAAGCGTCGGCCGATGCTCCTGATGCAGTCATCAACAACCATTCATTTGCTCGCTCTGCACTGAATCGCCCAAGCAGATGAGCAGCACAGATGAGCACACTGAATACGCGGCTTCTGTTCTTTTGCTGCCTCTTGCCGTCTTCGCCCAGCTCAGCCCGAGCTCATCCCTTCGTCTTCTTCTCATCTCTTTCATCGCTGGGCTGGCAATATCAGGCAACGTCACGCACCGGACCCCAACCTGTGCTTGCCACCATGAATCCGTGCGCAGACGACTTTACGCCTCTGTCGACTCCAGACATGGAGTCTTCCTCCTCTGTGGCAACGTTGGATGAAGATGTTGGCTCCTCTGGCCCTGCAGCTATCCGCTTCATGTCCCCGGAAGCAGACAAAACACATCGCGCCGTCGAACCACCGCTTGCCTACGATCTGGAACAGCCTTCATCGCCTCTTCAACTACCGCTCCTCCACCATATAACACCATACGCTTTCCCTCCTCCTGGCTGTCAATTTGCCTCACACCAGGTTTGGGGTGTGCATCCATGGTACAACCCAGTCATTGTGTCAGGACGTGGTTGTGGTACATCTCCGCAGCCTCTTCATGGGCCGTCACCTTTCAGCCCGATGAATCCTTTTTTCGTCCATATGAGCAGCCTGCAGCCTCACGCCATTGCTAGCCCCGATGCTTTGATACAAAGACCCTCGGCAGATGAGCCTGCCCCCAATGGACAACTGGGACTGGATCGGGTGCCAAGGCAATTCACCCATGACAAGTTGAGGGGCAATATCAAGAGGAGAGACTTCGAATACCTTGTTTTGGGCTTGAAATCTCTGGCGTGCACTCCCTCCAACGCCAGACGATGCGCAATTGGCAATCATCCGAGTGGGTTGCGCAAGACCACGAAAAAGTATCGTGGCAAGACAGCGTCTGTTCTGGGCCCAACAACACAAGACCTCTGTCAACATGATCATCGTCAAGCATCGGGCTCGAGTGTTGATATGCCTTCATCTTTACCATGTCCGGCAACTTCTGCAAATTCTTCTCCGCTTTGGTCTCACTACGCCCTGCCTTTGATGGACAACGGACCTTCATCGCCAGATGTGCTAAGTTTGGACACCCTGAAATTATCTGATTCATTTCTATCCAACAACTTCTCAATATCTGATGACTCCCATAGTCTGCATGATCAGCCGCGTCTGCGCAATACATGTCGAAACGTCTCCCCACAGAGCAGTGTTCAAGAGCAGAGTTTGCGACCAGTCGAGGCGCAACAACTGATGGAGCTTGGAGCTGCCGAGTCTCTGACGCAGTCAGATCTGAGCCAGGATACTGGCAGTCTGTTAGTAGCAGATACTGCAAGCTCTGTAAGAGTCGCTCTCTCCCCTTCCCTGACGGATGCAAAGCAAATCGCTCAGGCAATGTACTGACAGCTTTCCTGTAGAAAACCCTTCCGGCCACAGCTGCAGCCAGACCCTCACACCCCAAATCTCCTCCCAGATTCTCGGATATGCACTTACAGGCCAAGCAAGAGCCCGACCATTCGGGCGTGATGACGTTGGAACAGCAACGAGACTCAGAGTCCTGCATATCTGCCAGTGTCCGCACACAGCAGCAAGATAGAGAACCGCTCACACCAAGACTCGACCAGGTGCAGAAGCAATCCATGCCAAGGTCGGATAACGAGTCGAGGTCAAGCACGCTCTCGGCCTCTCTGGATAGACGGGCTTTCAGTACACTTCTCCAAGAGCCAGCCGCTGCCAGCTCTGCAAGAAACGTAACCGAATCAGGATCATGGTCACAATCTAAGAGATGGACGAGCCAGACGAGCAAGGAACGCATGATGTTTCAGAAAATGGTGACAAATCTCTTCCACCTGAGCGCTAACAATTCTCCGTTTGTACCACAAAGTCCAGCCGAATTAACAGCTTTTCGTGCGGAGATGGCGGATATCAAAAAGAAACGGCTGTCACGAGAGGTGGGATGGCGTGTAGCCACCATCGAGCGCAAAAGAGCAAGGTCGAAAGATTCCGGTGAGGAAGCTGCAAAGCTTGTTCCTCTTCTTCTTGGAAGACAGTTCAATGACACGCTGTCGCCGGTATTGGCATCCCGAAATTGTTTCACGGAGCACATCTCACGCGATGATGCTCAATGGGTGCCATGGCCATCGTTGCCAGAGTTCAAAGATGAGGGAGACAAACGATCGTTACAGCATGGACGGCGCTTTCCACTACCAAGGCTTCGAATCAACGCTCAGCCTGTTGCCATCGTATCTGAGTCTGGGTACAAAGCCCCGTGGCAAATGAAGACCGTGAAAATAGACACTCGTTTCATCCATCCCGCAAGTGACTTCGTTTGCCAGTCCAATTTCCCCTACGAGCCGCCTCTTACAGAATATGACATTCCATATCACTTACTAAGAGAAATTCAAGCCATGGAGGAGGAGCTAGATGATTGATTAGATTGGATGGAATTCGGTGCTCATGAAAGCTGCGGTTGATTTACATCTGCATTGACCCTCAGAATGAGCATTGGAAAAGAAGGTTTTTAGCATTGTTATCTTTTCGTCGCGTTTTGTGGCAAGTAGACAGACAAAGGAGGATTCCTCAAGGATATAGATGAACATTCTTCAGGATTCGAGCATTCGCAGCACAAGGAGAAAGGGTGCAGCTTGAAAGAGACAGAGACAGGAGAGAGAGAGGGAGGGGGGGGGGGAGAGAGATAGAGGAACGGTCAAAAGGACCAAAGATGGGCCGGTATCATAGGGACAAATAGTTGTTTACCCTTTACTCCAAAAGCTGCCACGTGCTAATGTAGAAACACAAAATGGCGTCGTTGTATTACACGACGGAGGTGGAGGCCATGGGTCGTTGTTTCTTTGATGGAACAGCTTGCCAATGAGAAGAAATGCAGTTTCCGCATCCACGAGTGGATCCACACCCCCTTCGCTAAGCACGGCAACAGAGTTATTCCGTAGCCCTCACGGTCGGTACGTACCCCCTCTGGGCTACCGATGAGCCCACAAACCACAATTTTTCGATGTAGTCCCTGTTCAGCGACCTTTCGGAATCTGCCTCACATTCCCACATCCGTCGACAAATTCGATTGCCTGGTGCAGCACAATCATCAGGTGAGTCTTCAACGCAGACAAGTTTAGCAAAACAACAGGGAGAGAGAGAGAGAGAAAGAGATAAATCGGTTATGATATCACGACCTCGAATTCCACGACTTGAGTTCTCCGCGACGCGACGCGAAATCCATTCGACCCTCGAGTCTGAAGGTCCGACCAAGTTTCAATCATCAGTCTGGAGCGATTCTTTACCTTTTCTTGACTTGGGACCTTCCTTTGTTCGCTCTCTTCTCTCCTCCTCTCTCTCTCTCGTTCCAGAGAAGCTTACTTGCCACGCTCCTCTCTCTCCCTCGACTTCTTTCTCTTTGCCTTCGAAAGCTTACCTCGTCTTGGTTCCACGTAGTCCTCGCAATCATGGGTATCTCGCGTGATTCTCGCCACAAGCGCTCCGCCTCCGGTGCCAAGCGTGCCTACTACCGTGCGTAACAGACACATACAAAAACCCTACTTGTTTTTCCCTTCGCTCCATACACACACCTCTCGAAAGCCCGTATGAATCTTTTTCAAAGGTTTTTTTCACACTTTTGAAAAAGAATCATGCGTTCTGACCTTTATCAACAGGGAAGAAGCGCGCTTTCGAAGCTGGCCGCCAGGGTGCCAACACCCGTATTGGCGCCAAGCGTGTGCACACCGTCCGCACCCGTGGCGGTAACCACAAGTACCGTGCTCTGCGTCTCGACTCTGGCAACTTCGCCTGGGCCTCCGAGGGCTGCACCCGCAAGACGCGTGTCATCGCTGTCGCCTACCACCCTTCCAACAACGAGCTCGTCCGAACCAACACCCTGACCCGAAGCGCCGTCATCCAGATTGACGCCGCTCCCTTCCGACAATGGTACGAGGCTCACTACGGCCAGCCTCTTGGCCGTAGACGCCAGAAGGCTCAGGCCGCCAAGGAGGGCAAGACCGAGGAGGATGTCAAGAAGAGCAAGGCCGTCGAGAAGAAGCAGGCCGAGCGCTTCGCCGCCAGCGGCAAGGTCGACCCCGCTCTTGAGAAGCAGTTCGAGGCCGGTCGTCTGTATGCCATCATCTCCAGCCGACCCGGCCAATCAGGTCGCTGCGACGGTTACGTCCTGGAGGGTGAGGAGCTCGCTTTCTACCAGCGCAAGCTGCACAAGTAAGAGCATCGCTGGGTCATTTATCTCTGTTCTTTTTTATATAAACAAACAAAGAAGGAAAGAAGAGAGAGAGCGAGATGAAGTAATGAAATACGTCAAAATCGTGTTTGCGGCATTGTGGGAAAGTAAAGCCGGGGACTGGGAGACGAAAAAAATATTAAATACTGGTTCTCTAAAAAAAAAAGTTTCAAAAAGTGAAGCGGTGACTCGGAGCTTTTTTCTCCTCTCATACACAAGCCATTCTTGCATACCTACCACTACCTCTACCTACATATATTTTCCATAAACGCCCCCTGCAAGCGTGACCCTCTTATAGCCTCAACCCCTTTTACAACATCCACCCACCCTCTTTTCCACCTTTTTTTTTTCTCTTTTTCAAACGCCCAATACGAACGACATGCAGCGAGCCAACCACATCCTCTCAATATGTTGTTATCCGACAGTTCCCAGCCCCCCAATGGCATGTCACGCCCCCTCCCCCCACGGAGCCCCCTTTTCTTCAGAACACAGTCCCCCAAGAGACAACGTCGGAAAGGGGAAAAAAGGGGTCACGATTCGCACTGTGAATTCAGTACTCATAATCTGCTCTTCCCGTCCCATGAGCCAGCCCTACACAGACGGCTTTTCTTCTTTTCTCAGCCCTGCGGCATGCCGCATCATCATCATCATCATCATCATCATCATCGTCATCATCATGTCCTTCTTTAGCTCCTAGGTACCTACCAGGTACGCAGCATTTAGAGCTCTTACGCGGAGTCATGGTAGACAAGGAGCTTTGTTTATCTTTGTCTTTGTTTTCTTTTTCCTCTGTCTTTCTTTTTTATGTTTGTCTTTGTTTATTTTGGGTGTTTTGGAGTTTTGAAGGGGTGTGTGTGTGTGTGGGGGGGGGGGGGGGGGGGGGGGGGGGGGTCACTTGGCATTGTCACACAACAGACCAGATATGAGGTAGACATGTATACACAGACGTGTATATATATCAATGGTGTTGATTTTCTGTTCTCGCACATCTGCATCCGATATCCAGGCGGTCAAGTACATTATATAAACGCCATGCAATGATTCGTGACATGACCAGTGTTGTACATCGGACACCCCTCTCTCCCAGTGGCAGAGGGTCCCAAAGAGCACATGGCGTCGATCCACCGGCCTCGCAGCCCCCATGCTCTCTATGCCCACCAAAAGATGCATTGATAAGATATCGAGTACATATGCATCCATCGCCTGTAAGAAATCAGGCAAATTGGCGCTTCAGGTCGGCCCATTTCCGTTTAAGCTCCTCATGCTGAGAATCAATCTAACGTGAAGAAAGAAAAATTCATGTTAGTCGTTGGGTGCAGAACGCTTGAAACATTGATCGAGCTCTTCATCTTGCTCGACTCTGACGACTAGTGGGTAACGTACCTCTGCATAACGCATCTTGGTTTGCACCAGCTCTTCTTCGAGATCGGCCAGTTCCTTCTCCACCCTCTGGTTTTCTTCGTGTACTCTTGCGTTTCGCTTCATCAAGTCGTCTCGCTCCATCTTCCATGACTCTTCTAGTTCGGCTGGCTGTTTTTCAATGAGCACTTTCAGCTCCTGGACCTGACCCTTCAGACTCTCGTTCTCGTCTCGGAGTTCCTGGTTTTCTACTTTGGTGTGAACAAGGTCTGTGGCAAGAGCTGCTTGTTCGCTATCGCACGCTTGGACGCGATCTTCGAGCTTGCGCAACTGAATGGCAAAATGTTGGTTCGCAGCCCGGAGATCCAGCAATTCGGTCTCTCGGTCCTTTTCTGCCTTTTGCTTTTCCTCCCACTCCGTAGTATATGCCTTGAGTGTCTCGGGCGTGATCTTGATCTCGCATGCGTCCCTGACAAGTTGGTCTGCTCTATACACCTCCTTATCTATGCTCGAGCTGGAGCTTCCAAAGAATCCATTTTCGAGGATGCTGCCCTGACTGGGATCATTATCGATATAGACATCAAAGAGTTTATCCTTCAGGTATGTTGTGAGCTGCTGCATATCCGACAGTCCCAACAGCGTTGTGGCGTTCTTCTGCATGAGTGCGATGCCGAATCGCAAGATGGCCGATAGTCCTTCCGACAGAATCAGGTCGTAGATACGGAGGACCAGTTGCAAGGGGAAACGGTAGGCGAACAGCGTAAGAAACCATTGCGTGGCATACAAATGTGATGAGATGCCTCGCCGATGCAAATGGCAGTACAGAGCAGGCTCAAAGTCTTCCAAAAGCCTTTCGAACTGGTACAAATGCAGGTGAAGTCCGGGCATATCCTGCACAAAAAGATCACGGAGTTTGTACTGATGCATCAGTCGAGCAAGCAAGCAAAATGCTTCTTCTTCGCGCATCTGAGGCAAAGGGTCAGCATCTCCTGTGGGCATCAGGTATTCATTGCAATCGTGTGACAGCAAGGGCACGGATCATGAAGTACTCACGTTGAATAAGAGTGGCATAATCAAGAAATTCATGCCCTGTGCATAGCCAACGCCTTCGTCGTAGAGCGCATACGCTTTACAAACGCCGAACAACCCTTCTTGAAGCCCAGCAGCTGCGGCATATTTGGAAAAGCTGGTTCGGGCGCCGAGGTCGCGTCGAATGAGCTTCTCTAGTTTTTGGACGGCAGCAGCATCCTCCTTCTGTTGCTTCTTTTTCTCAACAGCAGCCGCCATCTGAGCCTTTTCACTCTTTGGCGACATGCTGCCAGTAGCAGCCGACTGGATCGAATGTACTGAGGACGCAGACGATTTCACGCTGTCATCGTTAGTGCTGGCGGGGACTCCCTGGCTGCTGTGGGAGCTGGCAGTTGTGCTGCCGCTGTTTCTTTTCTCTTTGCCTGTGCCCTGAGCTACAAGGTGCTTGTACAAAATCTCCAGTTCGTCATTTTTGCTCTGGGCGAGAACCTGCCAGATGACGCCTCGGATTGCGTTGGGAATGCCTGTTGCAATGGCTCTATTGAGCTCTTCCGGACTAGTACGGGCCACCGCTGCAGGGCCTTCGTAGACAACTGATTGCCAGAGATCCCAATCCACATGGCTCTCTGGCATCGTCGAGGGTCCAGCGTTGACACCAGACGCAGTGCCGGGAGCCAAGTCATGACTGGGATTCGGCACTGTTTGCTGTTGGTTTCTATCCCCTGGCAGAATCTCACCGATAGGACTAGCCAGTCCGAGGACATCCCCTTGTCCGTCAATTTCGCCTGCGATCAACTGGATGCCTGCTTCTTCACGCATTCTCAAGGCCTTGAATCTGTGCTTCAGACTCTCCCGCGGCGAGCCCCGAGCACTATTCACACCTTCATTCTCCTCGTCTAGTTTGCTGAGCATCATCTCTGGGTTGCTGATGAGAGTGGCAATTGAGCTGGCAGTGTTGCGGCGCCCCGTGGTCTGGACCGGCGGCGAGACAAGATCTTTGTCTTTGCTGGTGGAGTTTCGCGATAACCAGGAAAATGGACTTGTGAGTTTTCGAGTCTGTGAACCTGGATGTTGGTGCGGCGGAGATGCAGCTGCATTAATCGGGGGCACAGGACTCTTCAACGGACCCTCGCCTGAAGGAGTCCAAGGCATAGCTGGGAGGACACTGGTAATGCTGCTCAATGACAAGGTCTTGCTGGCGGAGTCTTTTTCTGGTGGGCTGGGGGGGGCTGAGAATGTGTGAACTACATTGGATTCTTTGTCGGAAATGTGGCCATTGGCCGTACCCTCCGTCTTGGTTGGATTGTCGTCATCCAAATTCACGTTGTCTAACTTGTAAGTGTTTGAGATGCGACTTGAACCCGGAAAAGAGGTTCGAGGTGATGATGGAAGCGACCCGGTGCCGTTTTGTTGGACAACCTCGTGCTCGGTTTCAAAGTCCTGATTGTCCTTCTTTGTGCCTTTGTCTTGACTCTTCTCTTTGCCTTTCTCGTCTCGTTCGGGCCGTGGTGATGGGCTCTTTGTGGCCGAGACGGATCTCTTCGTCAATGATCGCACGGATCTTGCATCGACCGTGTCTCCGCTACCGTCTACATTGTCGACGGCGTCCTTGAAGACGTCCTGCTCATCGGCCTGCAACGAGACAAAATATCAGTATGGGGCAAAACGAGGGGGGATGGACATCGTCTTGGCATCCTTCCCAAAGTATGCCTCATGGCCCGCAGCGATTCAAGTAGGTACATTGCAAATAGAAGGAACGTACCAGATCGGGAGCTGAGCTGGCTACCAAAGACGGCCTCGGCTCTTCCTTCTCGGCGAAGCCAGATGTGGCACCGTCGCCGCCCTGCAGCGGCATCTTGGCTCGTGTCTAGCAAGCAGGTATATCAGGGGTAGGCGCCTCTGTTATGTGACACAATGTTGATGGTTTTCGAATCACCAGATCTCAGGACTGATTTGCTTCAGCACACAGCCATCAGCAGCAAATCACCGGCGGCCAAATGTCAGACCAAGACAAGACGGCAGAGGTCGGGGGCGAAGGTCGGGGGCGAAATGGAGCCGACGCGCTGGTGCTACTCGTTGCTGCTGCAAATGAGCGGTGGCCGCGTCTCGTTCAATGTTGGCAAATCAGTTGGTGAGCTGCGTGCCGCACAGCGTCGCAAGTTCAGAATTACAAGGTAGGTAGGTCATAAATGCAAGTTCAGAAGAGCAGAAGAGATGAAGGGTAGAAGGGTACAATATAAACAGAGACGGCCGCAGACGGTCGAGAAGCTGCACGCCTGCAAATGCAACAAGCGAATCCAGATGTGGAGCGGAAGGGTTGTACATTAATATTCAAGGGGCTTTGTTTTGTGCCGCATGACTCTTGATGGTCACTGGTCACTGGCCAGGAACAACTTGCAAGGCAAACAAAGGAAGGGCACTCGGCTCAAGGAGCCAAGGCGCAGCTGTTGAGTGCTGTTACTGGCCTGTTACAGAGTAGAGTACAGTGGCCAGCGGGTGGCCCAGTGGCTGTGCACTGCAGGCCCAGCTCCAGCCCCAACAGTGAACACTGTCTGTCTGTCTGTCTCTGATGTCTCTGGCCCCGTTTCAGAAAAGAGCATTCAACGGAATGTTGATCCAGAGGGCCGCGGCATGCTGATTGGTCCTTTTTGTGTGCCAGCTTTCTCGCTTCTTTGTGGCCAACAATGCCAGCCCATTGATTGCCCTGGTCGGGTCGTCGATGGTCGTCGATGGAGTTCGAAGCCTGCCCCATTCTGCACTTCGACCTGCCTTTAGGGTAGCAGTAGCAGCAGCATGCCGCCGGTATAGTGTATAATACTGTGTATTTGTGTGTTGGCCCATCTAGCAGATCATCGGCGCCGTCATCATTGCATTAGGATCCAACCTCATGTGTGCGACTGCCTCTCCCTCTCACCCCTCGTCCCCTGACACTCTCCTTGCCACACGCTCCTCGACGGTGACGGAACCGGAACGACGACCCGGACATGGAGCTCCATTCGTAACTCAACTGTCGTGTGGTGGTCGTGTGCGAAGTTGGAAACGGTAGGCGTTGCCATCAGACCTACAGTCTACAGACTGCTACAGACTACAGTGCATGCCGAGACCCACATTTCGCACACTGCTCAGTGCTCGCCCGCCACGCCCGCCACGCCCATTGCGCAGTGGCCCACCTTATTGTGTGCTGAACCTGACGTTTTTGACGTCCAAACATCTCCATCTTTTTCTGCTCTCAACTTCACAACTTTCCTCCTTCAAGTATCCGTCACATCAGGCTGCATCGCCGAGAGGCACTCCCATCAGTCTGCAAAATTCTGACTTCCTGCGCAACCGCCGTACTTGCGCCACTGATTACATTTTGCGACGCTTTGGAGCTTTTCCCGGACGCCTGCAACCGTCTTGGGCTTGCTCTCCGAAGCTTGACTCGCCGAATCTACCACGAGCAAATCCTCACCACCATCGTGGCTTCCCCTCGTCCCTGCGACTTGATTCTACGCAAGGCTACGTGTCACGCCTGTTGGACACTTAAACCAGTTGGCCGTGGACGTCTCTCGGATATCCTCAGCACCTCTCTTTGACCTCCAATTCCCTGCTTCCGCTCACTACTTGCCTGACCTGCAATACACTACTTGTTGCATCAAGAGACCCATAGTCTTGAATCGTGGGACTTGTCAAGCCAGACCACAGGAGTTGTCCAGTCAAGGGCGCTCCGCCTAGGCCGGCAGCGTTGTAGCCCTCATAGGACGTACGATAGGCAGTGGAGGGGGAGCTTGCTTTTGGTTTTTAGCGGCCCTGCCGCACTTCTCTTCACCATGGTCAAAATCACCAAAACGATGCAGGCCAAGCATCAGGAGACTCAGGTACGCTGCTAGCTTCTTGGTCCCAGTCCAACATGTTCTTGAATCCCGTCATTCATCATTTTCTTATCTGACCTCTTCGCTACATAGTCTCCCTGGCTCAAGAGCTATATTGAAACAGCATCCACGATCGAGCTACCGCTGCTGCCAAAACATCTCTCGTCCTATCCATCGAGGTGGCCTTTCGGAAGGGGCGACCTGTATCACTGGATACCACTGCTGAATCGATTTGACAACGTTTTGGAGCACTTCATCAAGACGTACAATCTGAAAGATGGCCCTCAACAAAGGGAATTTGTTATGGATGTTCTTCTTAACCAGGACGAAGAGTCTCCTTTCAGCAATGAGCGGCGATGGGACAAGCACGAACTAGCGGAGCTTGGCTTCCCCGACGATGGCGACAGAGTCTTGGTACACGCCGTCCTACGATTCAGTCGCATGCTGCTGGAGCATTGCGGCAATCGGAGTATTTATGCCAGCAGTGCTCATCTGAATGACCTTCTCAACAGCACGTCTTCGTCCATCTTAATTGCTACACTCGAAGTCGGCTCGGAGTTAGCTCAAAGGTACCAAGCATCTGTCAAGCGCATCGCCACTCCGTCTAGGCACATCAGCTCGGCATTGTTGTCAAATCATTATAATTTTGATCTTGAGCGAGTCCTCCAAATTGCCTTGCCATTTGTCAAGACGCCCATCATCAGTTTGGCCGACTCCACGCCTTCCACGACTCCAGTTTCCACCAAGGGCAAGGAGAAGGCCCACGGAAGCAGTGGCAGGAACTCCACGACGACCCATGCCAACGATTTGGTCGCCATTTCCACCTGTGACGACGCAAGATGGCAGAGTTGGGGCGACATCAAGGTGGTCTACTACCCTGACTGCTCTGCCCCCACCGATGCGCCAGATGAACCTGGCCCTTCGTCCGCGCCATCAACTCCAACACCTCTCCGTCGTAGCCACACGATTGGAAGCCAACAGAATACACCTCGGGCGCGAAACGTGAACACAGAAGACTCTTCTCCAACCCTGCCTCGAACCTCAGCCGTCGCAGATGAGCATGCCACACCGGGACAGAGGTCATTTGAACTACCAAAGTCGGTCATTGCAAGCACGCCGATCTACGACCTGGTTAAGCGATGTCCTGCTGACATGCCACAGTCGGCAAAGTACGAGGTGTTCCATCGGCTCCGGGTGGTCAAAGCACTTACTGAATCGTTGGAGGCCCGTCAACGGATGTTAGCGATTCGGTTCCTAGCCATTACGAATCTAGCCTACATTCTTGCCGAGTCAACTTTCGTGGAGAGTGTACTTCGCCACGATGTTGATGAGTCCAGAAGATACCAACTCGTGTACCAGCTCGCAGAGCTTATTCACCCTGCCGCTGATGCAAATGCCGGGATTCCTCTTTGGTTGCAGACCTTCGCTTTGGCACTGCTGGAATCTATTTCTGTCTTTAACTCCAAGTGTCAGGACGTCTTGTCTGCACTCAATGCAAATGTTAACCATGGAATCTTGCTTTACGTCATCAGGAAGGCTGTGGCAGGTATGCAAGTTGATGATGCTGCCGACGCTGGCGATCAGACTACCCCGGAGGACGATTGGCGAAATAATTTATTTTCCTTGACGCTCCACCTCTCCATGTCCACGCGCGTCGGTAGCGAAATGGTGTCTGCTGGTCTCATGAATATCATGGTTGAAATTCTGAACATCAGGTCTCATATCGCTCAAAGACATCACTCCATGGTATTGGCATTCCTAGACGGACTGATCTGGACCTATCAGAATGCCTTCACAACATTCTTCAACGCCAGTGGCCTAGATGCAGTCGCGAGGCTCTTGGTAGACGCGGTTGCGGAGGCGCAAGGCTCGCATCAAGGCGTGCATGCTGATCAGAAGTCAGCTGCCGTTGACTATGAAATTCCTTACTACCAACAGCAAACGCTAAAGTGGTTACTGAAATTTGTGCATCACATCATGACCAATGCTTACAGCTATGGTGGCAATACGGATCGCTTGCTTAGGAACCTTGCCGAAAAATCCGATTTGCTGCAGGGTCTTCGCGACATTATCGCCAATAAGCGCAGTTTTGGATCTGTGGTTTGGACACATGCGGTCACTATCTTGAGTGACTTCATTAACAATGACCCAACCAGTTTTGCTGCCATTTCTGAGTCGGGTATGATTAAGACTTATCTCGAAGCGATCACCGGACGGACAGTGCCAGAGCAACAAGCGGCGACAGAAGAGTTGAGGCAGACTGAAGAACACCAGGGGGGCGATGACGCCGAATCACCTAATAGCTCTGCGGCTGCGTCAGTGGCCGATGAAGATGATGGCCCCCATCCTCCATCAGATGAAGACATTCGAAAAGTCCGGCAAGATCAACCCGCTCAGGGTATCCTGGCGTCATCCGAGGCGATCAACATTGTGCCGCAGGTTCTGAATTCTATCTGCTTAAACAACACAGGAATGAAGATGGTTGTAGCCTCCAAGGCATTCGACAGTTTCCTGGAAATCTTCGAGAGCCCAGCGCACGTCAAGTGTATGGAGATGGACCATGAAATCGCAAGTAACGTCGGCGCCAACTTTGATGAGCTTGCTCGTCATCATCCTCCAATCCGCACGGCCATTTCCAATGCTGTGATTGACATGGTGGCCCGAGTGCGATGGCTTGGTATTGAGAAGGGCATCAATTCCGACTGGGGTGCCAGGCTCTACATAGCCACTCATGAAGGTGTCATATCCACTGTCCACCCAAATGGATACCTCGCACCAGCAACCACGGAGATGTCTGGTGGCAGCGAGGACAAACGTAGTGAGGCAGTCGATGTTGACATGTCGGACGAAATCCCATCTACGGAGGAGGCAAGCGAAACGAGCAGACAGAAAAACAAAGAGACAAACTTGACTCAGAAGCTGGTGCCCTCACAGTCACTCACACCTTATATTCACGCCCTGGCCAACTTTTTCATGGGTTACTTCTCCAACTCCAACTCGTTTCTGAAGACCAACTTTGTCAAGCGAGGTGGCATCGAGCTGCTTCTTGATCTTTGCGAATCACCCAGCCTGGACGTAGCCTTTGGAGATTCGTCTGCGTCTAGAGTCTTGAATCAAGTGATTGCTCAGTTAATCGACCACTCTCCGATTTTGGGGTTGCCTTCTCTCTTGCACCGGGCACAAAACAACATTGATACTTTGCAGTTCCTGGCAGCCAAAACCGAAGCTCTTCCTCCATACTTTGGTGCCTTCCTCTCATCAGATCTGCTCGTGGGGCGCGATGATCTGGACATTGACGAAACCTTGTTGACAGCGACGAAGAAAATCAAGGCCTTGTTGAACGCTCAAACATTCATCAAAATACTATCTGACTGCTTCACGACATCGAGATCCAATTCTCTGCAATTCTACCAGGTTAACGTGTACGATTATTACCTTAAATTGGTCCAGTCCATTGGGCCGTTGCTGCGTGGGGTTCTTGCAGAAGAAGCAGGCGAGCTTGCAGTCGTTCCACAGCACTGGTCTCTGCGCGGACAAGGTGCGCCAGGAGCAGCGGGCCCGACAGAGAACCGCGAAGGAACGAGACAAGAAGAAACGTCTATTCCAGATGTACTGAATGGTACCACCAACGCTTGGAACGCTGATGGTGGCATTGACGCATCTGCTCCTATTCAGCCAGCGGAACAAGAGCGATCCAGTGCTCGGTATATGAACTACGAGACTCTCCGGACACTGCTGCATCCAATGATCCCGACATCATTTCCTCTCCTGCAGTCGCTGGGCAAAGCGCTGCTACCTCGTCGAGAGCCTTACCAGAATGACCCTTTCCCTCGCCCAAGACAATTAGAGATCGCCATGGCGTTGGCTGATAGTGTTCTATCTCACCTGGCTCCCTCTGTGGCTCGGCCTGAGCCGACCTCCAAGGACTTTCATTACTGGATCATCATGCTTCACACCATTCATGAGATGCTGATTGACCACAATGCCACTCGTCAAGGGGATAGGTCCAGTGTGCAAATCATTTTGCCGGTTCTCCTCGCTTTCAAGGAGCAAGGAGGACTGAACGTGCTCAATGACATGGTAAAAGTCTTCGCTTCGTCTGTTGAGATGGATGCGAAAAACAGGTCAGATGAGTCCTGCAGACCCAAGGTTGCCGCCTTTGGCCTCAAAAAGGTGCTGGATCTGTTTCATGTTCTTGTGAACGGCAAGTACTTGTCCGAAACTGGCGGTTATTTCAGTCTACAGCGGGCAGAACGGTCACATCACCAGATAATATACCAAATAGTCATCGGATTTCGCGCAGCAATTCTTCCAGCAGTCATGGAACTGTGGACATCCAGCTTTCTCGAAAACGTTTCAGACCCGACAGTAAAGAGGCTTATCGATATTATCAAGATTGTTTGCGGAGCGGATCATGAACCACAGGCTGCTTCCCTGGACGACAAACGAGTGTTCAATTACTTTAAATATAAGGATGCCCGATTTAAATGGTCTCGCTTCCGCAACATGATGAACGATTCGACGCACTGGGGATATGACGACGAACTTGTCCATGAAGCAATTTATAGAGCCAACGGAACTCGTGATGACGTTGTTGAATATTGTCGGGCTCACGCGAATGGACTTGCAGGACCCCGCAATCCCATACCTTCTGAGGATTCTGACTTGACTGCCCTGAAGGAAGACGCATCAAAAGAAAGTGAAGACTCTAACAGTGCTTCTGCTACCGTCACTCTCGAGGCAGAGTCAATGAATCTGGATACGTTGCCTGCAACATGTGGCGACGCTACGGCAGAAGATGTCGGTCCTCAGACAGTCAACAACAGCCTTGATGACGACAGTATGAAGTCCAAATCAACAAGCAGCGCTGCCGGGGCATCGCCCACTTCAAAAGACAGGCCTTTTGACCAGAACTCTGGGAACGATCTTGTCACTTTAAAGCAGCGCTTGGATAGCATGCGTTCCAACATTCGCGGCAATCTGATTGATCAATGTCTGGACATCATTCGAACACATCCTGAGACTACCATAGAAGTCTCTGATTTGATATCCGCGATCGTCTTGAAGAAAAAAAACCGAGAGGCCCAAGAAGAAGTTGCCTCCACGCTGAGCTTTGCGATTTCCTCATTGGCGCTTGATGAGGAGGAAAAACGGCGAAATGGAAAATGCATAGCGGCGTATGCCCACCTGCTGGCTTTGCTCCTACAGGATGAAAAGTTCTTCGAGCAGAACACAGAAATACTCGCCGATAAGGTAGACGAGTATGTAGGTTTCTTGAAGGTACCCCTTACATCCTCAATCGACGAGTTGCCCCCGTGGATTCCTTATATTCTACTCGTTTTGGAGGTGATTCTTTGTCACGACGAACGCCCTGTGCAGGCTCAATGGGAACCTCCTCAAACCATTGATGGCGTTGTTACAGAACCCGTATTGATGGCCGGTTTGCCGTTGGTCGGCGATGAGAATCGCAGCAAAGTCCTTGAGTCCCTATTGGATCTCCTCCCGCGCGTAGGCAAGGAAGAAATTCTGGCGACGGCAGTGCTGCGAGTACTTGTTATCTTGACACGTAAACGTGCTTTGGCAAAAATCGTTGGCGAGAAGAAGAATTTGCAGCGTTTGCTCTTGATGGTGAAGCAGCTATCTGGTACCGGCTCTGAACGTCTCAAGCAAATGAGGCTTACCGCTCACATCATCACCGTCCTGCGACATGTCGTCGAAGACGAGGAAACGGTGAAGCAAATTATGCGCGCGGAGATTCAGTCAGACTTTCAAGCATTGTTACGCAGCCAACGGGGACATGTCGTCATGCCTTCCTACCTGCATGCGATGTCTCCTCTCGCACTTCGTGCCCCGGACTTGTTTGTGGAGGTGACAAACGAGCTGCTCTGTTTCGCGAGGTGGGAGGGCGGACCGGAATCGTCCACGAGGCCATCAACTCTCAAATTCAAGGACCATGTTTTGCCCCGCGCTAAGCAAACTGTTGACACCACGACAATGATTGATGAAACGTTGCGACCCTCAACGGAGCCTGCGGATAAGGACATGGCCGACGTTCCCAAGTCACACCATGAAATCAAACGACCGATCGTGGAAAATCCAGATGGCGTAATCCATTTCCTGCTATGTGAGCTGGTCAATTATCGTGAAGTTGATGATAAGGAACCTTCCGCCATGACAGCCTCAATCAACACGGAATCAGCTACAGCGCCTGCAGGCTCAGAGGAGGCAAGTCCGAAGGACAAATCAACGGCCAACGATGCGAAGGAGAAAAAACAGCCGAAGCCCGTGTTCAAGGCAGAAGAACATCCCATCTTTGTTTACAGGTGCTTCTTACTCAACTGTTTGGCAGAGCTCCTGCAAAGCTATACACGTACCAAGGTGGAATTCATCAACTTCAAGCGCAGTGCACCGCCGTTATCAACAACCACCCCCATAAAACCGCGAACAAGCATTTTGAATTACCTAATCTATGATCTTTTGTGCCAAGACAATCTCAACGGTACGACAGACACAATCACGTCAAAAAAGAGGGCCGCAACGTCTGCCCTCACTCAGAAGGTCTTGGTTGGACTTGTATCAAGGACAAGCGAAAGACTGATGGATCGTGCTCTTGACAAGTTCGCGTATGATGACGAACCCGACCTCTTATTCGTGCGAAAATTCGTCTTGGATACCATACTTAAGGCTTACGAGAAAGCACCGCTCACGGATGAGCCCCTTGAAACTCGCTACTCTCGAATGCAGTGCCTGGCCGAACTGATGCATCATATGATTAGCGACAAGGACAGGGAGAACTCCAGTTCAAGAAATCATGATAGTGACCAGTCTCGTTCACAGGCGCAACTGCGTCGTTTGATGTACGAAAAGGGATATGTCGAGAAACTCACATCCTCTATCGCTGAGATCAACCTCAATTACCCTGGTGTCAAACGGGCTATTAAGTATATTCTCCGTGTCTTGAGGGTTCTCACGAGCACAGCGAAAGAGCTCAGCCACTCCAGTATTCTTCCCGCCGACCCAGCAGGAGATAACAGTGATGAAGAGTTTGCGTCGTCGTCATCTGTGTCTGATATTGACGACGACAATCGGGAGGAGACCCCAGATCTTTATCGCAACTCCGCCTTGGGCATGCTAGAACCTCGAGGAGAGGATGACGAGTCTGACGAGGGCGAAGAAGACGACGATCAAGACATGTATGGCGATGATTATGACGATGACGAGATGGATTACGGCGAAGATGACTTGTCGGACGGCGAAGACGATATCAGCGATGAAGATGAGGAACTAAGTGGCATGGGAGATATTGAAGGTCTCCATGGCGAGCCTGGCGTCGTAGAGGTCATCATGGACGATGACGACGACGAGGAGGATGACGACGACAGTGAAGACGACGAGGACGACGATATGGACTCTGCGGATATGGAGGACGTTGAAGATCGAGTAGAGATTGTCGATGAAGATGGCAATCCACTTGAGGAAGATGGAGATTCAGGCTGGGAGAGTGAAAGCGATCTGGATGGAGATGAGGATCATGAGGAGCATGGCTCAGGTTATGACGCAGAGGCACAAGAAGAAGAAGAGGAAGCGATTATCCATAACATGGCGCCGGCGGATTTGCTCAACGACATGGCCAGAGCCATCATTGTTGATGACGGCGGATACGAGCCGGAACTAGGTCTCGATGATCATTACCTCGACGATGATCATGACGATGGCGGTAAGTTTGATGATGTCCGGTATTTGCCTACTTTCGTATTTGCTTACAAGACTGGTACAGAAGATGACGATGACGACGCGGACGTCAATGACGAGGAGTACAATTATGACGACGACTATCCTGGTCAGTCTTGGGACTCTTTCCACTCACATTTTTTATCCCCATTGATCCCCCTTGCGATGACGCGTTTCTGCATGGATACAACGGCTAACCTGTGGCAAAGAGCATGATCAACCCACCATGCCAGCCCTCGGATGGGACAACGACAACCCTGATGTTGATGAGAGAAACAGACCACTTGTGTTTTTCGAAGGAAATCACCCACGTCCGGCACTCACAAGAATGGAGAATCGAAGTCCGTACCCGGCCCGATTTTCGGGTGGTCCTCATCGTGATCATCTTGGTAAGATAAAACACGCTCACAGTCCCTGTCTTGCCACATGATGAGCTCACACAACCTTTTTTTCATTTCGATTTGTTAGATTTCCGGAGCTACTTCTCTCGTAGTCACCGTCCTGCCGGGCCGCAGTCCAATGCCGACGACGGCCTTAATCCGCTCTTGCGGCGCGCCGAGCAGGCAAACGAAGCCTTATCACGATCAGGCCATACACATTCTCTCGACCTGAGAATCCCTCAAGGCTTGCTAAGTAGCGGTCGGCACAACATCGATGGCCCCATGGGTCTGCTCGGGGAGCTCATGGAATTCTTGCCCATGATGGGACGTAACGGAAACGGTCAGCAGGCGTTCCACTTCCACATTACGGGGCCTGGAGGGTCACGAGATTTGAGAGACCTCGGGCCTGCACGAATGGCGAGGACTGATAACAGACGGGACGGCGCAGCTCAAGAACCGCACCAAGCCGTATCGTTTACGCCAGAATCGACCTTGGATCGATACCAGGAAGAGGCTAGGATGATTTTTGGGCTGAGCAATTATGCTCAAACGGATAAGCTCAGCCCCATCCTCAGCGCCAAAATGACACCGGACTTGGTACAGCTGGAGAAGAAAATCCTCGCGCAAGAGATTGAGCTGAAGAAGCAGGCCGAGGAAGAGCGGAAAAGGAAGGAGGAAGAAGAACTCAAGGCTCGTGAAGCAAAGGCCGCCGAGGAGACAGCGGTCAAGCAACAGAAGGAGGCAGACGAGCGCGAGGAGACTGACCGGGCACTTCGCGAACGTTTGGCCGCAGCCGATGCCCCAGGCGCTGCTGAACATGACGACGGCACCGATCAGGGAGCGATGGAAGGCGTCCAATCATCCGAGTCTACGAACAACGGCGACGGTCCAGCGCAGCCAGCTTCCCACCCCGCTCTGGCCGATCACCCACGTGTCATGACAACGATTCGGGGTGAAGAAGTGGACGTCACCGAGCTAGGCATCGATCCCGAGTATCTTGCGGCGCTGCCTGAGGAGTTTAGGGAGGAAGTGATTGCTCAGACAGTAAGCGAACGGCGCTCTCAGGCACGCGAGGAGGCGACAGCTGGGGAGTCCACCGAAGTATTCCAAGAATTCTTGGATGCTCTCCCAGAGGAACTGCGTCTGGAAATCGCTCAGCAGGAACGACAAGAAGAGCGTAGACGACATCGGGAGGAGAGTCGCCGACAGACGGCCGTTTCCACCGGACAACCGCCTGTGGCAGAGATGGATGCTGCGAGCATTCTGTTGACCTTCCCACCAGCACTGCGACAGCAGGTTCTCATGGACCAAGGGGAAGACATTATGGATCAGCTGACTCCAGAGATGGCTGCCCAAGCCCGAGCCTTGAGCCAGCAGCATCCACCGGCTCCTCAACCTCAGGGCATGGGATCCATGGTTAACCCTGGGAGAAACCCAGGGCAAGGTGCTGGCGGTACCCGGACTGATAACAAGGTCCAGCGCCGAACCGTGGTCCAGATGCTCGACAAGTCCGGAATCGCGACTCTTATGCGGCTGATGTTCATCGCCCATCATGGCTCCATCCGAACGCACTTGTTCAACGTCTTCGCCGACGTCTGTGAGAATCGCCAAAATCGACTCGAGGTCATCAGCACTATTCTGCAGATTCTACAAGAAGGGAGTACGGACATGAATGCAGTCGAGCGCAGCTTTGGCCATCTTTCCATCAGAGCTCGAAAGCACAGAGAACGTGAAAGTGAGCAAAAGACACCTCAGGGCCTTAAGAAAACCCCGACCAACTTGGGATCGATGAGCGCGCAAGTGCAGCAGACCAACTCGGAGACGTCGCCGCTCCTGATTGTCCAGCAATGTTTGGATCTCCTCGTAGATCTGTGTTCGACCAGCCAGCATATTCCTTGGCTGTTCCTGACAGAGCATGAAGTGGTTGGTTCTACTTTGAAGAGAGCCTTCAATCGCAAAGGCAAAATGAAGGATTCAAAGGCACACAAGTACGCCATCAATTCTTTGCTCACTCTTCTGGACCGCGAAGTCGTCACCGAAAGCTCCGTGGCCATGACACACCTTGCCGATTTGCTCTACCGCGTCACATTGCCATTGCTGAGTCTCGATCGCAAGCGCAAAGAGCCACAGACGGCCACGGACAAGGACAAGCCCGCTTCTCTTCCTGTCCAAGGAGAAGCGTCGAGTGCGATGGAGCAGGCCAGCAGTGGCAGTGCTCCAGCCGATGCGGTTCCAGAAGAAGAAACACAAGCATCGGCAGATGTTCCTGCCGACGGCGAGCCTGTCACGGAGAAAACCGAGGCTGGTCCCAAGAGGCCCAAGCAGCTGCAGCCACCAATCGTTCCGGCCCAGAATCTCACCCTTGTTGTCAAAATCTTTGTTGCCAGGGAGTGCAGCTCCAAGACATTCCAGAACACCATCTCCACCATCAAAAACTTGTCTGCCATCCCCGGCGCCAAGGCTGTGTTTGGACAAGAGCTCGTCAACCAGGCTCGCCTCCTGAGCGAGAACATTGTGTCAGACCTGGATGAACTCTTGCCTCACATTGAGCGCGCCACATCGGGAACCGAGATCCAGGGAGTCGCACTGTCCAAGTTCTCCCCTGGGGCATCTGAACAGAACAAACTCTTGCGCGTTCTCACGGCCCTGGACCATCTCTTTGCTGGACGAAAGAAGAGAGGTGACGGAGACGGAGACGGAGACGGCGACGGCGACGGCGATGGTGACGGCGACGGCGACCAGTCCAGACAAAACGACAAGCAGCATCTGGTCACTTCTCTTTATCACAACTCGACCTTTTCTGCCATGTGGGAGAAGCTCAGCGCCTGTCTCAAGGCGATTCGTGAGCGGGAGAACATGCTCAGTGTTGCCACCATCCTCCTTCCGCTGATTGAATCTCTCATGGTCGTCTGTAAGAATACCACTGCGGGCGATGATCTGTCTCAAAGCCAGACGAACAAGGAGTTGGTCATCGCCAGCCCTCCGCCAGAAGCGCGCACTGCCAGTCTGTTCTTCACATTCACCGAAGACCATCGGCGCATCCTCAACGAACTGGTCCGGAACAACCCGAAGCTCATGTCGGGAACGTTTGCCCTGCTGGTGAAGAACCCAAAGGTTCTGGAATTCGACAACAAGCGGAACTACTTCAACCGTAGCGTCCACTCTCGCAACGGCCAAAATGGACGCCCGTCACATGCTCCTCTGCAGCTGTCGGTTCGGCGGGACCATGTTTTCCACGATTCTTTCCGGTCGCTCTACTTCAAATCTGGCGACGAGATGAAATTCGGCAAGCTCAATATCCGGTTCCATGGCGAGGAGGGCGTTGATGCAGGCGGTGTGACTCGCGAGTGGTTCCAAGTCCTTGCTCGCCAAATGTTTGATCCCAATTACGTTCTCTTCACTCCCGTCTCGTCCGATCGCACGACCTTCCACCCCAACAAGCTCAGTGCGGTAAACCCGGAGCATTTGCTGTTTTTCAAGTTCATCGGGCGCATCATTGGAAAGGCCTTGTACGAGGGCCGCCTCCTCGACTGTTTCTTCAGCCGCGCCGTCTACAAGCGGATATTGGGCAAGTCCGTGTCTGTCAAGGACATGGAATCCTTTGATCCCGACTATTACAAGTCTCTCTGCTGGATGCTGGAAAATGATATCACAGACATCATCACCGAGACCTTTTCTGTCGAAGACGACGAATTCGGTGTGACCAATGTCGTCGATCTGATCCCCCAAGGACGAGAGATTGTTGTTACCGAGGAGAACAAACACGAATACGTCCGTTTGGTTGTGGAACACAGACTGCTTTCGTCGGTTAAGGACCAAATGGAAAGCTTTTTGAAGGGTGAGTCAAGACTGCCACTTCCTTGCTGTGTCGCGAAGAAAGACAAATACTAACCAATCGAAAAGGCTTCCACGAAATCATCCCGGCCGAGCTGATTTCCATTTTTAGCGAACAGGAGCTTGAGTTACTGATATCTGGTCTTCCTGATATTGACGTAGATGATTGGAAGAGCAATACGGAATACCAGAATTACACACCATCGTCGCAGCAAATTCAGTGGTTCTGGCGAGCGGTAAGGTCCTTTGACAAGGAGGAGCGAGCCAAGCTGCTTCAGTTTGTCACCGGTACCAGTAAAGTTCCCCTCAACGGTTTCAAAGAGCTGGAAGGCATGAATGGTGTCAGCCGTTTCAACATTCATCGAGACTATGGCGACAAGGATCGGTTGCCATCTTCCCACACTTGCTTTAATCGTAAGTGTCTATCCACCAAACCCGATGTAGTGGGCTCAGCCACCTGAGGTGTTGGTGCAGTGGCTAACCTAACGATGCTTGACAGAACTTGACCTCCCAGAATATGACGGCTACGACATACTTCGTGCTCAGCTTCACAAAGCCATTACACAGGGCAGCGAGTATTTCGGATTTGCGTAGATTTTACTCGAAGTCTCGACGCGACGCGAACTGGATTTCTTAGACATCGAAGCCTGGCACAGTTTGGGCAGGGAGAAGGGGTAGACTTTACTACAGGCGCCTTGGTGTTGAATGCGTCAATCGGCCAAGATGGGTCTTTTTGTCACCCCAAACTGACTGGCCCTCGTACACTTGTGGGATCCAAAGACTCGCGTCTCGTCTTCTTCTTTTTTTTTTTTCTCTTTTTTTTTCTTGGAGTGCGTACATCCATTTCAAGAGGTGGTGATCAGCAGCACCTCTCGCAATTTCCCTTCTCATGGACAAATTGCCTTTCCAAATCACGGGAGAAGATGGTGGACTTTTGCAGACAGTACTGGACCGAACCAAGGGTGGGGGAAGTGCAGGTCCTCCACCCATGGAGAGGTCCGGGGAGTCGGGGGATGTTTTTTTTTTCTTTCTTTTTCTTTTTTTTTCGACAGAAGAGATACTTTGCATGGTTGGTTTGGTTGTAGGACAAAAGTGACATGAGGCTTAGAGACAAAATACAGCGTTTGCTTCTACAGCCGGGTGGGCGTGTAGATTGTGTTGTTGATGTTTGTTTTTGCGGTTGCGGTTGCAACGTGAGCTTGATGCGAATGGTCCCCAACTCTGTGCTAAGTTATGTACTAGGTATATATATATATCCAAGTGGTTATTCCCGCCATGTGCCCCTCCGAGCCGGATATCAAAGAGCCTCTCTCACTGATCACCGAGGCGAGTTGGCTGACCGTTCCAAGGTCTCACAAACGACATTGTTGCCTATAAAGCAACCACGCGGACCGAGAACCAACGAAACTAGGAACAAGCTACCCCCCCCCCGGAGACACGATACTTCCTCTTGTCAGAAAAGCAAGCCGGCCGAGCTCGGCCTTGCCTAGGTAGGTAGGTATCTTAGATACCTGCCTACGACCGGTTCAAGTCGTGGAAGATGAAGGCGATACAAATCCTGGCTTCCTCTGCTCTGCTCTGCTCTGCTCTGCCCTACCCTGCTCTGCTCTGCTCCATTGCACAGAACCTGCCCTACCGTACATGGAACGATGGGCATGACTGTTTCGACCATGAGGGGACGGTGCGGGTGGTGGATGGAGGGATTTTGGACCTGGAGACCAGACGCCTGGCGGGTTTCGGGGCTTAGAATGTCCGCTGCGACGTGGAGGTTATATATACATACAGTGGGGAAGTGTTACGCGTGGTCACGGACGGATGGGAGGAGAAACGGGTGGTGGTGGTGGTGTGTCTGTTTCACGGGGTGGGTTAGGTGCCGGTGCAGCCATGGATACAATTCTGGTATTCGGATCATAAAAAGCACGTTTACTACATCTCGTGGCCTGATTTTCAACGTCCGTCCATAGATGGGTAGAGAAAAAGGTATTATTCCACCCTTCCCTCACGTCTTCATTTACTTCGGCATGGAACATTCCCTGGGAGTCCCTTTTCCCTTCCCCCCCCCCCGTGACCTTTTCCTCCTTGAAAGGATCATTGTATCAATCCTCAATCCAGTCGTTTTCTGTGTAAGAAACGCATGCGTGATATGCAGACCCGTGGTAGGTAGAACAGGACCGAGCAATGATTGACTTTTTCCACTTTTTTGTTTTGTTTCTCGACTTCGTAATACATGATTCAACGCCAGGAACTAGTTTTTTACTTGTGCATGGAGGAAGCGCGACGCTTGCGGGCATCGGCCTTGTGGGCCTTGGCCTCGGCGACGCGCTTGGCGAGAATCTGGGCATACTCGTTCTGGTGGAGGGGGAAGAGCCATTGTTAGTTGCCACGCCGAGTGTGTATTTCCGGCTGTTTGAGGGTCGGAGGGCAAAAAAACTTACGGCCTCGTCCTTGACCTTCTCCGTCTGGCGGCGCTTAAGAGCAGCACGGTGGCGCTTGTGCTGGAGACGCTGGGGGGTGACCAGTCTCTGGATCTTGGGGGCCTTGGTGTAAGGCTTCTTGCCCTCACCCTTGGGCTGAACCTCTCGGCGAATGACGTATTTGCGGACCTATTTTCATCCGGCGGGAATTGTGATTAGCATGGCTTTACTTGATTTCGATCCTCTCTGGAGGTACTTTCATGACCATGGAGGAGGGTAGAGGGCAACAGAAACCTGTGGAGCAGCAATGAGCTGGACCGGAATGCTGACGAGTTTTGTTTTGTACGCGTCTTGTGAGGACAAGATACGTCAAGCCAAAAAAAAAAAAAAAACTCTCGCCAGTCTGACACAATCCTTTCCTTTCTTGCTCTTGTCTCTTGAGGTTTTTCGGAAGCCCTCTTCTCTCCCTCCTCGGGCCCATCTCACACTCTATCCGGACTGCTGTAGCCAACACCGCAGCTCCGAATAGGCGATGATCGAGTATGGATTGTAGGAGGTGTAACATACATCGTCATCCTTGGTGAGGCCGAAGAACTTGCGGATCTTGGTGGCGCGCTTGGGACCCAGGCGCTTAGGGTGAACGACATCCGTCAGTCCGGGGATGTCAGCCTCGCCCTGCTTGACGATGCTGAGGGCCAGGACGGACAGGTCCATGCCGACGATGCAGCCGCGGACAGACTTGCGCTTGCGCTCACCGGTGCGGCGGGGGCGGTAGCATGAGTGGCCGTCGGCAAGCAGCAGGCGGACACGTCCGGGCGACAGGACTCCCTGCTTCATGGGGAAACCCTGCTTGTCGTTGCCTCCAGTGATGCGGAAAATGTAGCCCTTGAATTCGTCACCGACAGAGTCGCCGGCAACCTCGGCACCCATCTATATCACAACATGCCCACATTAGTTTCATGTCTTTTGTTTTTCAATCTCGGTCACGAAGCATATGCCATTCAGAGACAACATAGCGCGCCATTCCCTTCCATCGGCGTCTCGTCATCGACATGTTTCCTCCTTTATTGAAGAGTAGATTGCAAGTCGTCGGGGCGTCCAGACGTCATCAGGGCGAATGCTATTTCCTGCAGACAAGGGACAGGGTTCGCTCGGGGCTGCAACGTACGCGCTTCTCCATGAAAACAGCGAGCTTGCGCTCATCCTCGATGTCGATCAGCTTCTGGCTGCCATTGGCAGGGTAAGAGATGTTCAACTAGAGTGAGAGAAGGGTCAGTTGAATATTTTCCATAGTGCCGAGAATCCGAGATTGGCACGCGAGATGCCTCGATGGTTTCCTCATTTCGAGTATCAAAAGCGACAGTCTCGTGGATCGTGGGTCGTGGTTCATGCAGGGCAGATCCGTACCTTCATCTTGCCAGTGTGTGATGGTGCAAGTTGACTTGACCTGGCAGGTGTGAAGCGGCTGATGGATGAGTTTGATAGATTGCTAGTGAAGGTTTGTCTCACGAAAAAATTGGGCAAAATCGAGAAAGTGTGTGTCGCTAGGGTTCCCTCCTTGTGGGGTTCTGGAGAGAGCGAAAAAAAGGGAGACTCTGACCAATCACCATAAGTTGTGGTGCAGAGCCATTCTCGTCTGCTCTGTGGTTGGCTGTTCTACTCAGCCACCTTGGCATGAGCCACATATGGTGCCCAAACGCAACTCGGTTCCACTCACGTCTGCGGTGTAATGTTCGAAACACAAAGGAGCCGAATTGAAATCTTTGCGTTACTTCTGTATCTATATTCTTCAAGTAATTAAGGCAATAAAAGAAAATGCAAAGGAAATGTATTGGCCTTGGGAAGCATACAGCTCAATTTTCTCCATGCTATATGCTATATGCTCGTTTTCGAGGCAGGCGCAACCACCCCTCACATCGTTCATGTACTTGCACGACACGGCTTTGTGCCCCGTTGGCCTCATGTGTTCTTCACCCTTCATATTCGTCTCCTCCTAGCTTCCGACCACCACACCAAAAAAAACATACATCATTCACCATACAAAACAGCCGTACCTGAAAAAAGAAAACAATGTCATCAGCAAAGCTTCACCCGCCCCGAAAGCCATCCACCCCAACATCAAGTCCCCTTCCCCCACTGATCCAGACCCCATCCGGCCTCGCCCTCCTGGAACTACAGGGCGAAATCAACCTGCCTCCCACTAGCTCATCCGGCCAGCCCGCCAAAGACGCCATCGAGATTGGCCAGATTGACTTCCCGGACTACGTGCCCGACGCAGAGGGGTCAGCATGGATGAAGCGCGTCCACATGCACGTCGGGCAGCACCAGCGTCTGACGGGCGAGGTGAAGAAGCTGGCCAACGCGATTGCCGTCATCCGCAGGAGGGAGAACAGAATGCTTGAGAACTCGTCGGGCCCGTACATGGAGGAAGGGGAGAACCTGGAGGTTGTTGAGATAGTCAGGTACAAGATTCTGTTTTCGAATAGGCCTGAGCCGGTGGGAACGGCGATTGCTGCTTGATGTTTTTCTTTTTTTTTTATTGCGCGTCTGGCACATCATTCTTAGTTGCCACGGTCATGGCAGCTTCTGTTTGCAGCACTTGTGAAGAAGAGAAAAAGACTTGGCAAGTTATTCAACCCTTGATTTGGCGCTCCAGCCGCGTAGCCGCGTACGTTCCCGTCCATCAGGAGCTTCTGAGAGGGAAAGCATCAATGCCAGCATCGCTCGGCCCTGTATCTAACCAGCCGCCACGCCATCTCCGGGCCTCGTCCTCCCCAAGCCCTCCTTGCCATAGTAGTCCATGGGATAAACACCGCCTTTGTCCCATTCTTCCTTGACTCCCAACGCAACCAATGCCTCATAGGGCGTCAGAAGAGGCCGGGAAAACGCGTAGCCCCAGTCTATGCTCAGGCGCGGACAAGCCACCTGCACCCAGCACTCGACCTCATTCATCATGGCCAACTTGGCCGGGAAAATTTCGCTCAGCAGCAGATTCACCCAGGGGATTCCCTTGTCCTCGAGACGCTTCTCGATGAGCGCCATGGTATGCGGATTCCCCTGCCGGCCCAGCGAGCCGAGGATGAGGCCCCATCTCTTGGCCGTCCTGGCCGTGCGGATAGCACTCCTTCGGAGAGACTGCATCTCGTCGTGGCCATACGTCTCGCGGGTCAACTTCCTCGAGTAGGGGTCATACCTGTACGCAGGGATAGTAGGGTTGTGAATCATGATGCTCTCGAGGTGGAATCGCCCATCGCCGAGGTACAGAATCATATCCACGGCGTCGTCTTCCTTGAGCCGCGGGGAGGTACAGCCCAGGATCTCCCCTTTACTCAGGGGCGCAATCTGTGGCACCAGGACTCTGAACCCCGCCGCCTCGAGAGAGCTGCGTATGCCGTGTATCGTCGCGTTGAACTGGATCGTGCCCACGACGGCAATGGTCTTGCCGGACGCAAAGTTGCGCTCCAGCGAAGCGAGCAGATGGGACGTGTCGATGCTGATGTCGACAAAGACGTACAGCGTCTTGATCTTGGTGACGTCCACGGGGATGAGACAGCTGTGTGCGTAGTGAACGAGCAGGTCGCATCCCAGCGCGCGAGCCGTGTAGTCATCTATACAGCAGGCGCCGTAGGTAACGTCCCCCATGATGAGCGTCTCGATGCCCGGGCAGAACTGGGTCAGGATATCTGAAATGGTGGTCGCAAAGAGGAGCAAGCCCTCGGGCATCTGGAGGGCGACCTTCCGGGCGCCGGAGGAGCGGATCCTGTGAATCGTCTTGGGGATCTCGAAACTGTAGTTGGCGGGGAGGATGGCAATGGCCTCCTTGAGGTTGGGGTCTTCCAGAATCTCTGCCGGCACCCTGTTCAACAGACGAGGGGCTCTCCTCGGCTTGGCAGCTGCGAAAAGAAAAGAACCTGTCAGCCCATTTTCCCCCCCTCCTCACCCGGCCCTCCTCCTCGTCCTCCTCTTCCTACTCGCCGCCTGAGTCTCAGGCGAGAAGAAAAGTTGACCGACCTTGGACAGCACCGCTTTCCGCCTCTGTACTCGCCGAGCCAGCCTTGGCGGCTGCCGCCTCTGCAACGGCCCTTCTTCCGACGAAGCGCTTCTTGGGCTGTTTGGTCATGGGTGCCTGCGACGATGGCGATGGCGACGCCGACGCCGACGCCGACGCCGACGGCGCCTCCTGGCTGATCTGTTGAGATTCAAGAGCCTGCGCGAGTTGGGCTTCTTCGATATCGGCCGCGATGCCGAGATCGACTTGTGCCCTGTCGTCCTCCATTTGGGCTGACGGACGCGGAGTCGACGGCCAAGAGAAAGACTCTAGTTTGGCGAGTTTGGCAGGTTTCTTCTTCGATTCTCTCTCTCTCTCTCCCTCTCTCTCTCTGCCTGCCACTTCTCTTCTCTCTCCCTTTTTTTTGGTTGTATTTTATCTGCAAGAATGTATTTTCGAATTTCAGGTCACGTTGCGGGGCAGTCGAACTCTTTGTCGAGATGTTCTACGATTGGCCAGAGGTGGGGGGGGGGAAGAGGTGGGCTCTTTGCACAATTTCTACAATGCACTCCAGGTTCACTTCACTCGATACTAGATACTAGGTACCCAGTAGATAATCGTACATATACCATAAACAGCGTGACGTCGTCTTTGCCAATCAAATCCCATCTTGGTTCATTTCCTCCAAACTGCCCACAATACTCGTCATTCCGCACGGATCAAGATGTGTGATGTGTGATGAGATGAGAGACGAAGAGTCCACATTCACAACCAGGCCCCCTCGGGAAAAAAAAAATGTGCAACCTCCAAACCCTCCTCCTCTTTCCCACTCCCCGGCCCCCCTCTCTTTGTCCGCTCGCTCGCTTTTACGACGACGACGACCCCTCCTCCTCGTCGCTCTTCAGGCTGAACCTGTACTTGGCCTGCAGCACGTACGGATCACCGCCGGGCGCGAAGATCTGCTTCTTGCCCCGCATCCACTCGGGGTGGTTGATCGCGTCAATGTAGTCCTGGACCTCGAGCACGAGACAGCCGTGCTTGGCAATGGTGCGGGGGAACTTGTCGGCGTCGGCGCCCTGCACGCCCTGGGTCTTCTTGAGGGCGATGTCGCCTTTCTGGCCGCCGCAAGAGTACAGCTGGAAGGCGTCCTGGTCGGTGTAGACGTCGAGTCGGATGCCGGACCAGTCGGACGAGAGGGTGGTGACGGGGCCTTGGGCGCGCCAGTCGAAGGGGCCGAGGGCGCCGCGGTTGTTGATGTAGCAGTTGTCTGTTTCAATGGTCAGTCCCCATCACGCGGTCCCTGGTTTCTGTTTCTTTGGCGAAGGGGAAAAAAAAAAAAAAAAAAAAGACTCCGACGACCCCCCAAGTACTACTCACCATAGCCGGTGCAGTTGAAGCCACAGTTGCCCTTCAGTTCCTCGTCCTCCCACGACGCGCCAACCTGCTTGGGCTTGCTCCAAAAGTCATTGACGCTCCCCTTCTTGTTGGGCAGGAGCTCGCCCGTGGGGATGAGGATGTTGTCGACGCCGACGCGCAGACCCGCGTACGGCATGTGCAGGGTGTGGTTGAGGACGGTGCTCGTCTCGTTGTTGGCGAAGCCGTCCAGGTTCCAGTACGCGTGGCTGCTCAGCATGATGGGCGTCTTCTTGGTGGTCGCCTCGGCCACC
Source organism: Claviceps citrina (assembly GCA_018360365.1). Taxonomy (NCBI): domain Eukaryota; kingdom Fungi; phylum Ascomycota; class Sordariomycetes; order Hypocreales; family Clavicipitaceae; genus Claviceps; species Claviceps citrina. The sequence goes on from SRQA01000002.1 coordinate 45,393, forward strand.
ATCTTGAGGTCCCAGTCCCGCCCGTTGAGCGCGTAGCTGACGAGGGCGACGACCTCGCCGGGGAAGCCCTCCTTGCCGTCCGGGTCGACCAGGGAGAAGGTGATGCTGCGGTCGGTGTGCGACACGACGGTGAAGTTGCGCCAGTCCCAGCCGTCCGGGCCGCCGTGCAGGGTGTCGACCCCGCGGGGGTTCTCCTCGGTCGGGTTCTCGTTGGGCGTGACCCTGTACCGGACGCCGTCCATCTCAAAGGTCGAGTTCCTGATGCGGTTCGCGTACCGGCCGGGCACGCCGCCAAAGTGCGGGTGCAGCTTGTCCTGGCTGTAGTACGAGGCGTTGTCATAGCCGGCGACGATGTCGCGCTCGATGCCGTACCGATCCCTGACCATGAAGTTGGACACGGACGCGCCGTAGGCGATGAAGGCGGCGGATATGCCATCGCCGTAGATCCAGTACTTGCCATCCTTGTCAGGCCGCGGAGTCTTGCCCGTCTTGCCCCCCGTGTTGGCAGCACCGGCAACGGCATCGGCAGCCCAGGCCATGGGCGCCACCGCAACGGCCGCAACGGCCAAAACCTGCGTCGTCCACCTCATGACGATGGTGACACCAGGCGGGGGAAATATGCCGAAAGTCTCACTTTTATTTCCACTCCCAACCGAAAACAAGATCAACGTTCATATGGGGGGGAAGGATGTTTTGTTTCAAGGTTCATTTAAACCCCAAAAGAAAAGTACAATGTCGAATCGCTCCCAAGTAGGTAGACAGACGGGACGGGGATCTGTTGTGCAACAGCAACAACAACAATAACAACGATCAAGACGATAGCAACAACAGGGAACTGCCGACAACCCGCGAGACACAAAGAAACGTAAGTCCGGGGAAAAAAGGGGGACCCCGTGTTTGTTTATAGATTGCGCCAAAGTGAGCCAGTGCAACGCTGCCGCTCGCTCAACCCACCGCTTACCGGTCCCACGATGACGAACCCACCAAGGGCGCTGGCTGGCTTGCTAGGTACCTATCTACCTAGGTACTGTACCTACCGAAGTACCCAGTAGTAGTAACTGGTGATCATGCTGATATGATACATTGCAAAAGTACCTGCCACTCTTGCGCGCCACTCTCTCTCTCTCTTCCTCTCTCCATCCCTGCCTTCCTCGTGACCCAAACTCGAAGCGACTTCATCCCCGTTGAAGAAATGATGAAAAATAAAAATAAAAATAAAAATAAAAATAAAAATAAAAACATGCCGCGTGCACCCATTTTTTTTTTGTCCCTTGCTGTTGGCCCATCCTAACGTAAAACGACTCAACGGCGCCGTTTATACCCGCTCTTTTCTCTTTTTCTTTTTTTAAAAAAGAAGAAGAAAGAAATCTGGGGTATAATAACCAAGCATCTAAGCCGGCAGACAGACAAGACACCACCAGTGACCACCATCAGGTCACAAACGCATCATGCCCAGGCCATGCCCTAGCAATGAGCATCCATATCAATGATATGATATCATCCGTGCCATGCATCATGATGCATGATGCATGATGCATGATGCTAGTCGGGGAATCCCCGCTTTCTTACCCCAGCTCCACATTGTCTAGGCACATGTACATGGCAAGTTTGCAACAAATGAGCACGCAGCCTTCAGCCGGGGCTTGGGGGAGAGGCGCAAAACCGTCATAGCCGCACCCATCAGAGTCCGATATGGATATGAGATGTGAGACTACATGCTACACGGACGGTCTTCTACTGCGCCATGTATCGTTTGTCCCCCCCTCCTCCCACTCGGGTCGAAAAGAAGGAGAAAGGAGAAAAGAACCCGAGGGGCGTTTTCCCCATCGCGTCATGTCGTCATGTCGTGACCATGTCTGTCAACAAAACATACCCGCGGGAAAGTAAGCAGACTTGACTGTCCGCATCAGTATGTATCCATCCCTTTTTCCCTGTCAACAGAACTGAGAACTGGTCTGCATGGCAAACCGCCAAGATTGATGATTAGGCTTTCTCTTTGGGATGCGAACAACCATCACGACAAAAACCTCGAAAAAAAACTACAAAAAAAACTAATAAGACTAATTACCTCACTACTGCTCGACTCTTTCTGACGCAGTTATACACAGATGCGCGCGCACAACGCAGACGTAAGCCCTTTTGCCAACCTGAAGCTGATCCACTTGGTCCCCTAACTGCACACTCGCAGTCTATTACACTACATCGTCTTTAAACCACGTCGATGATTGTCCTTCTTTTCTTCTCTTTTTGCGTTTGAAACAAAAGAAAAGAGAAGCGAAAAGAGAGGTAGCAAGAACGTAAAGGAACAAAAAAGAATCGCTGTTGCACGTACCCTCCGTCTCCTCCGGGCCGGTGCCCATGCATCCCATCCTCGGCAGAGTGCTCCGGCTTATGCGTCAATCAGGTTCTCTTCCGTCTGTCGCTGATCCTTGCCGGCCGTGTCAGCTCGAGCCTTGCCCTTGGACTTGGCATCCTTCTGGGCACGCTGGTAGAATTCATTCAAGACCTTGGCGGGGATTCGGTTAAGAAGGTCCTTGGGGAAGATTCGCAACAAGCTCCATGCCAGGTCCAGGGACTCGAAAATGCTTCGTGACTCGTAGGCGCCTTGCGCAATAAACTGTCGCTCAAACTTTTCCAGGAATTCCAGCGACAGCTTGTCTTCGGCAGACAAGGCTTCCTCACCAACGACTGCCTTCATGGCAGCCGCGTCACGACCAATGGCATACTTGGCATATAGCTGGTTGGACACATCACCGTGGTCCTTGCGAGTCATTCCCTCTCCAATGGCCGACTTCATCAGACGAGACAGTGATGGAAGCACATTGATGGGTGGGTAGATGCCACGGTTGTATAGCGCTCTGTCAATGAAGATCTGTCCCTCGGTGATATAACCAGTCAAATCGGGAATGGGGTGAGTGATGTCGTCGTTGGGCATCGTCAAAATAGGAATCTGCGTAATGGAGCCATTACGCCCGGCGACGCGGCCCGCTCGCTCGTAGATTGTAGACAAATCCGTGTACATGTAACCAGGGAAACCACGTCGACCGGGTACCTCTTCCCGGGCGGCCGAGACTTCACGGAGCGAATCGCAGTATGACGACAGATCGGTCAAGATGACGAGAACGTGCTTCTCCAGCTGGTAGGCGTAGTACTCGGCCGTCGTAAGAGCAAGACGAGGAGTAATGATACGCTCAATACTGATGAAAACCATTAGCCAAACCAGCCAAAGCTCTGCATCACCTCTTTTCTCTTCGTAATGAGCACACGAATCGCCCAAGTTCCACACTCACGTAGGATCGTTCGCAAGGTTAAGAAAAAGGGTGGTGCGTCCCAAACTGCCGTTTTCTTCAAAGTCGCGGGTAAAGAATCGAGCAGTTTCCAGATTCACACCCATGGCACCAAAGACGATGGAAAAGTTCTCTTCGTGGCCATCATGCACACCCTTATTCGTGACACCCTTCTGCTTGACGAGACCGGCCTGTCGACAAATTTGGGCGGCAATCTCATTGTGTGGGAGACCAGAAGCCGAGAAGATGGGGATCTTTTGGCCTCGAGCAATCGAGTTCATGGTGTCAATGGCGGAGATTCCAGTGGAGATCATCTCCTCAGGGTATTCCTATTTGCAATTAGCATACCCCGTCATCACTATGTCTTGCCACGCTCATGTGGTAACGAATGGATATTGCAACGTACGCGAGAGTAAGGATTGATGGGACTTCCGTTGATGTCAAGATATTCCTCGGGCAAGACCTTGGGGCCTTTGTCAATGGCGCGACCAGATCCATCAAAGATGCGGCCAAGCATGTCCTCAGAGACACCAAGTTTCAGGCTTTCACCAGTGAATTCCACTCTTGTCTATCCATGCGTCGTCAGTCAAGTTGGCAACAGTTCTGTGGAAACTTCTCAGACTCCGATGTCCTACCTTCTTGACATCCACGCCGGAAGTGCCTTCAAAGACCTAGTATATTCCGTCAGTAGCGTTTCGATGGGTCGGTGCTGTAGCTGGGAAGGAAAAGTACCTGGACCACGGCTCTGTCGCCTAATCAAGATTGTTAGTACTGGTCAAATATGTTTCTCCAAACAAGAACACATACCGCGAGCCTCGAGGACCTGGCCAGATCGGACAGTTCCGTCAGGCAGTGTCAGAGACACGATTTCATTGTATCTCGGAAATTTGACCTAGTGACGCCATCATCATCAGCACTGGCCATCCACGCAAGCATCCACCAGCCCACAGAACGGGAAATTCAAGGTCCTACATTCTCCAGGATCACCAGCGGACCGTTGACACCGCCGACGGTGTTGTACCGGATCCGCGGCACGACCGAGTACGACGACGACTCGCGGGGGTCCCCCATTGTGGCTCAAAGGCAGAACAAGCTTCGGCGGGGGTATGGAAAGTTATGAAAAGGGCTCGGCCGGCAATTGGAAAGTGTGGAGGCAGTTGCAAGAGCCAGGACCTAATTCACCACCACTCTGCTTCCAAAAAGCTGTTGCAGGCACGAGGGCTCGGTTTTGGCTGGTAAGATGAGCACGAGATGGACTTGGAGGAGGCGACGTTGAGCCGGTTCGGACGCAGGCGGGGCGCTTTCCTTCAACCCAGTGGGGCTTCTAGGGACGTTGCATGCAGCCGCTCAGTGACATCACATGACTGGTCACTGTGTCCGTCAAATACTGCAATGCATGGCCCAGTATTGACTTCTTACCAGTTGAGGAGATTCTTTGATTTCTTTGAAGGTGTATAATCTTTCAAAAGCCTATGCTCTCGGTATAAAGACTACTACCCATCATCTTTCAACCTGATAGACTACGCTACGCAACAACTTTTCACTCACAGCAGGCAAGTGAACGCGTGCAACTTGCCAATTTGTTTCGCTCACGACAGCTTGGCCTAGTAGCATTCCAGCCTTTCCCCTGCCACGGTAGACAACGATGGGCGCGGCGCGTTGTTCAAGACTCTGTACGTAGTTCAGACTGGCCTAGTAGCTGCCCGTGTCCTTTCAGCTCAAGCCTGCGCATGGGTATTTTCAATCCGTAGCCCTCGCCCTCGCCCTCGCCCTCGCACCAAGAACAGCCTTGCCGACGGTGCTATCGTTCGATTTGCCCAGCTCGGTCGTGATCCAAGACCCAATATCGGACATGGCATCGAGGTCAATGCCGGTATCCATGCCCAACGTCTCCATAAAGTAGACCATGTTCTCCGTGGCAACGTTGCCAGTCGCACCAGGGCTGTAAGGGCACCCGCCGAGCCCGCCAACGCTGCTGTCAAACGTCCTGATCCCATGTTCCAGCGAGACAGCCGTGTTGACCAGCGCCTGCCCGTACGTGTCGTGGAAGTGCATGGCAATGTCCTCGACGCGAATGCCGGCCGCCGACATGCATCTCAGGAGGGCGCTCGTGCGGGGCGCCGTTCCCATCCCGGTGGTGTCGCCCAGCGAAATCTCGTCGGCACCTGCCTCGAGAAGCTCGGTCGCTATCTCGGCAACCTTGTGGGGGTCGACGTCGAAGCCTTCAAAGGGGCAGCCCAAGACGACGGATACGTAGGCCCTGGCTCGCAGGCCCAGCGCCTTGGCGTCCTGGATCACGGCCTTGAACCGATCCAACGACGTTTGGATGTCGCAGTTTAGGTTCTTTTGCGAGAAGGACTCGGTCGCTGCGGCAAAGACGGCAATCTCAATCTCGGGCTTGGGCTCGCCCTTGCTGGTATACTGCGGCTTGAGTTTCGTCGAAAAGGTCTCGGGGTTGGCTCTGAGGATATCGGCCGCGTTCTGAAGGCCCTTGGTATTCGGGCCGAGGAATGAGTATGTCATGGGCACAGGAGCTCGAAGTTTGCTCTGCAAGATGTGCTCCAGTATCTCGCTTGAGTTTGCCATCTATATATCCGGGTAGTCAGAATGGAAACTCGTTGTCGAAAAGAGTGTCACGTTTGATACACCAATCGCCTCGTGAATTCGCTTTCCGTGACAACTGACCTGCGGCACCCATTTCGGAGACACAAAAGAACCAGCCTCAATTGTGGAAACACCGGTTCTCGCCAGCCGCTCAATCAGCTCGATCTTGGTTGTGAGGGAAATGGCCTTCTGTTCGTTCTGCAAGCCATCCCGGGGTCCAACCTCGACTAGCCTGACCTTGTTGTTCGGCACAGCTTGTTGGCTGCCGGCTGTCGCAAACCCCCGTCTTAGCTGGAACTTGGACCGTTTGCAGGCTCTGCATAATGCTGATCGAATGAAAGTCATATTGGAGCCTTGGCAAGGACACCGGAACTGGCCAGCACGTGCAGGAAGAATCGTGGCAAAATCAAGTTCGATTGACCTTGTTACGTAGGTGGATGAATACCCTGCCATAAGGCGCAAAGCTGTGAAAGCCGGGGCGGAAGAAATAATAACGTCAACCATTTGCGACCGCACCACAATCGCGTCAATCCGTCACTCCCACGAACCATCAACTTCTCCACGGCCATGTCATCATCTTCAATAGAAGCTTGGTTACGAGGCCTGCCCAATAATTGTGCTCAGGAAATTGACAATTATCCTCAACGCAAACGGCAGCAACGTCATCAGTCCGCTAAACCTGATCCCTCTGAAAATTGCGCATTCGTTTCAATGGAGTCCACCAAGCATCAACTCCCTGCGGACAATGAGGAGCAAAGGCATAATGAGATAACGCCACTACCGAAGCGAGCCAGATCTGGAGGATCTGGACTTGATCACCCAGCATCCTCGTATGTTTCCTACCGTTCATCACAGGTGACTCGCGAGTCTTCTCTACGAAAACAGCTTCAGAGCCTCAAGGACAATCCCCGTGGTGTTGATTTTAGAGATATTTATTCCTTCAAGAAAAAGCCTCAGGATCTAGAGCAGCTGCTTGCGAAATTGAGTTGATCATGGAAGGTCGTGGCATTGTTTCGACATCAAGTCTGGAGACATTGACGAAAGCCTCGAAGGAATCCAAAGACTTGGAATGGGCTGGCCGAGTTGATCATTACTTCTCAGATGAGCGTGACTTGCTTGGACATACACCGACTCCAGAGGACGTCAGCCGCGTCATCGTTATTGCGACGGAGTGTAGTCAAAAGGGTCATCCTGAAGTCAATTGGAATCTAGAGGTTCACCAACCACTTCTATCAATGGCCTTTCGCCCTACTAATTGTGACGTGCTTTCACATTTGGTAAACTTTATGGGCAGGTAGGTCGATTCCCTTCGATGGAGTTTGAATATGCACTGACGGAATTGATAGTATGCCAGCTGGTCTTATGCTACGATATAGCAATTCAACCATCCTCAAAAAGGTGGACTTTGCTATCTACATCGAACCCGGCAACGACTTGGATCGGATTGCACCTGATGACACACCAATGGACGCCATCAATCGATGCTTGGAAGATCTTCCGGGTAAAGTTTTCAACATCACCGATTTTGAGCCATTATCCAAGCGCCCCATTGCCCTTAGCATTGAAACCAAGAAGCCCAGTGCAGCATTCGATAGCGCGAAACTACAGCTGGGCGTTTGGCAGAATGCCCACTGGACATTCCTTCGACATCTCAGAGACATGTCGTCCCAGAAGTGCAAGGAGGCAGCAGAGCTTCAAAGGGCAACGACGATTCAGCAAGAAGAATCGACGGCAACGGGGACAGCGCCAGCAACAGCAACAGCCGAGCAAAACGTTTCTTTTGCGCTGCCGTCGTTCATCCCTGGCATCATCGTCCAGGGACACCAATGGTACTTGATCATCACAACCCCGGAAGGTCGGCGAACCGTGCTCTGGCAAAGCGCAATGTTTGGCACCACGCAAACCACGAAGGGGGTGTATCAGATTGTCTGTGTCTTGCACCTTTTGCGGCAGTGGGTTCGGGACCCGTACTGGCCGCTGATTCGGGACATGGTTCGTGCAGGATGGCCGAGACCAGCAGGGGAGATGATGGTGGATTGAGAGGCTCCTGAAAGGTACCTGAGTAGTTCATACCTAGGAATAAAGGGTGGTTGGTTGTATTGTTGATGTTCCCTAGTCCCTGCGGACGCGTCTAACTATATCTACGTCTTTTTCCCCATCAATTATTACCTAAGCCACTGTAACAGCCAACACTCCCTAAAAAAACAAGGCGCGCTCGATATTTATGTTACCCCAGGTCACGTAGACTTGCAGCAGGAAAATATGCACATGTTTCATATCGAAAGTTTTTTTTTGTTCTGACATTACAAAGACTGGTGTTGGCTATAAGTTGGTAAAGAACAATACACCCTTCAAGGGTGTTGGGTATGAGACCGGGATTTTTTAAAAATTGCCACTAGCGCATTATGACTCCGTTGTGCAGCGGTGTTTAATATTCAGCCTCAAGCTCCTCATCGCCCATGGAGTCGGCAGCAACCTCCTCGTAATCGCGCTCCAAAGCAGCCAGATCCTCACGGGCCTCGGAGAATTCACCTTCCTCCATACCCTCACCAACATACCAATGCACAAAGGCGCGCTTGGAGTGCATCAGGTCGAACTTCAAAGAGAGCGAGCTCCAGGCCTCGGCGATGGCAGTCGTGTTGGAAAGCATGCAGCTAAAAAAAAAAAAGTAGAGCGTTAGCGACAAGAATGCTTACTCGCTTTCAAAACAACGAGACGGCATAGTCAGCAAAAACTTACACAGCACGGTTGACTTTGGCCAAGTCGCCATTGGGAACATTCTCAGGAGCCTGGTAGCAAATACCAAGCTTGAAACCAGTAGGGCACCAGTCGACAAACTGGATCGTGCGCTTGGTCTTGAGAGAAGCGACAGCAGCGTGTGTATCGTTGGGGACGACATCACCACGGTACAGCAGGCAGGTAGCCATGTACTTGCCGTGACGGGGATCACATTTGACCATCTGGTTGTTGGGCTCGAAGCAAGACATGGTGATTTCTTGGACGGAGTTGGCCTCATGAGCAGCCTTGGCAGCCGAGATGACGGGGGCGTAGGCAACCAGAGGGAAGTGAATACGGGGATAGGGCACCAAGTTGGTCTGGAACTCATTCAGATCAACGTTGAGAGACCCATCGAAGCGGAGAGATGCGGTGATGGAGGAGACGACTGTTCAGATAGAAAAAAAAAAGTCAGTATCAGCTGGTGTGCGCACAAGACGATGTGATCACTAGCAAAGAGCATAGGTATCCGGTCTAGCTTACCCTGAGCAATCAAACGGTTCAGGTTCTCGTAGTTGGGTCGGTCGAGACCCAAGTTGCGGCGGCAGATATCGTAGATGGCTTCGTTATCGACCATGAAGGAGCAATCAGAGTGCTCCAGGGTTGTGTGGGTTGTGAGAATGGAGTTGTAAGGCTCGACAACGGAGGTGGCAGTTTGGGGAGCAGGGTAGACGCAGAACTCGAGCTTGCTCTTCTTGCCATAGTCGACGGACAAACGCTCCATCAAGAGGGCACCGAAACCAGAGCCCGTACCACCACCGAAGGAGTGGAAGACGAGGAAGCCCTGGAGACCAACACAGTTATCGGCAACACGACGGATCTTGTCGAGGACTCCCTCAATGAGCTCCTTGCCAACAGTGTAGTGGCCACGGGCATAGTTGTTGGAAGCATCTTCCTTGCCGGTGATCATCATCTCCGGGTGGAAAAGGTTGCGGTAAGCACCGGTGCGGACCTCGTCGACGACATTGGGCTCGAGATCGCAGTAGATGGCACGAGGAACGTACTTGCCCTGGCCTGTATATCGAGGTAATCTTGTCAGCCTATCCTCCCAAACAACAATGGCGACTCCTCAAAAAAAGGGGCGTCGATGGCGAAGGCATGTTTTTTTTTTGTTCGTCTCTCGTACCAGTCTCGGAGAAAAAAGTGCTGAAACCCTGATCAGGGTCCTGAGCCTTGCGCTCTTCGGTGAGATAACCATCGGGCTATCATGGATGGCGTTTGTTAGCTATGGCGTTCGTGTGGGTCGATTTTTGTCAACACTGGTGTTGATTTACCTGGATACCGTGCTCGAGGCAGTAAAGCTATGGCAGACAGTCAGTACGGAAGGAAAAAAAAAGAATACATAGCTAGATATGCAGATAGGGTCCAATCTGACATACCTCCCAGCAGGAATTGGCAATCTGGCAACCAGCCTGGCCGACTGTGTGCACGCTGTTAGCATGTCCCTAAAATGAAAGGGGTGCAGCGGTGAAGCAAAAGACGCGTTTTGGGAGCAGGGCGAAAATGAGGGGCAGCTCCTAACCGTTGATGCTGATAACCTCACGCATGATGACGGAGTCTGACGAGAAAGAAGAATTACAAAAAAGAAAATAATACGGATGGGCAAAACGAGAAAGACGGGAGGGAGGGCAGTGGGAAGAACCAAAGCCGAAAACGGGACTCTATTTTTCTCGCTGCACGGAACGGGACGTGTGAGGTGGTTGTGAGAAAAGACTGGGTGCAAGGTGCGTGACGGGGTGCTGGGCGAAGGAAAATAGGTGGGGGGGGGGTTTATTTGGTGTGGCCACCGACCAGGGGGGGGAGGGGGCGAGTGAGATGCGTTGCTGTCTGGGGATTTGTTGACTTTCTTCGCCGTGGCTCGAAACAGGCAAGCGCGTCTGCGAGGTCCCTGCTATCATCATGCTATGCCTATTACTATGGGCCATGGGCCATGGCTCACCGCTCGACGCTGAGCCGTGGCACCTGTGAGGCTGTGACTTGATTGCTTGATTGCCTTCATTTCACGACCATCCACATGTTACCACATCTCGCATTGCTTAAACCCCCACCCTCGACGTTGACCTCGACGTTGACCTCGACGTTGGCGGGTTTGGGCCACAACCAAGTTACAACCCTACAGGCTACCGTAGTACCGTTCCTGATCCATTCCCTTTCCCTCTTTCCCGTCCGTCACGTAGCACCGCCACGAGTCTCATCCAACGCTGTCCCCAGGCGGAACGATGGTCGCCCGCATGAGCTGTTGGGCTGCGATGCGCGAGCGGGCTCCAACCGGGCCTTGCCAACAAGCTACAACCGGGTACCGATAGCTTGATCGAACGATGAGCTACCTACCTACCATCTTAGCAAATGAGAAGATACTCCTTCTTCAGTGTAGTCTCTGTAGTCTCTGAATACACGAGCAACCGGCCAATCAGTGCATCTCCCGCCGGCCCCCGGACACAACATCAAACGTTGGAAACAGCAACTTTCACACACACATGGCGCGACAGACAACCAACTCTCCGCCCTCCATCCCCTCAGCCAAGCCACCCAACATCACGGCAAGCAGATCCAGGAGAGAGAGAGAGAGAGAGAGAGAGAGCCGACGCCGCAAATGATGCAAACCATCCCCATCCTCCTCCTTCTTTTACACACCCTAGCGCACCTCGCCGTCGCCAACGTCGAAAAGATCATCTTCACCGGCCCGCCGCCTCCATCCTCCTCGCTCAACCTCCTCCCCCTCATCAACCTCTCCCACAATGCGCCCTCTATCCACACAGAGTTAGACCGCGTCTTCGCGTCGGATTCATCTGGCCGCCTGCTGCACGGACACTCATCATGGATTCTTGTCCAGAATCTGACTGAGAATCAGAGATACGAGCTGAGAGTCTGCTGGTCCGCTCTGGTAAGTGGGAGTGCTTGTATTTTTTTTTCTTCTTCACAGGTTTCTCTATCAAATTCAGAGCAGGGAAAATAAAAGTTGCGGGTGGTCCCCACGTGCCGTTAGGGTGCAGCCCAGGAAGGAAGAGGGCTTTCTTCTCATCATCAGAACATAGGAACCGACCCGTTTCGATATCAAAGCCCATTCTCTGGACGCGGTTGTAGAGGACCCTGCCCTTCTCCAGTCTATACGCACGTTCTCGGCGTCGCAGCAGAGCGACGCCCACGCGGCCGACTCCTCGGCCGCCGGCCTCTTGGATGGCTCGTCACTGCTGATTGAGATCCAAGCAGCTGCTGACTATTTCACTGACGACAAGGAGCTCATGTCCAGCCCACCGCCAGTGCTAGTGGATCTAATATTGGATCCCTTCCTGCTCAACGTGCTTCCGCGTTCTCTCCTCCCAACCATGGGCTACCTGCTTCTCTTGGCCGTCACCACGTGGTTTGTGGCTCGGCGGATCGCCTCTGGCTTACAGTCCGTAACCAGCTTGACGGAGAGCAAGATGAAGAAGCGAGACTGAAGCGTAAAACATCTTGTGCCGGGTCTTTTGTTCCGTGCTCTTGTTTTGTTTTGTTGCTTTGCTTCTTCGGTCGCTATCGCACATGGCACCAATCAATGCGAGAATCTAGATACATAAGAACATCCACCTCCACGCAGAGCTTATTTTTCACCTTGTCGTTACTCGTTGCTTCTCTACACAGGACTGTCTCCGCCGGGGAAAATGAAAGATGTGAAAAACGTGAAAAACATGCACACAATACACAAAGTGCCAAATGAGCGCCCTCAAGAGAGCCCGAAACCATCACGTCCGCATCCATGCCGAAGCTCTCGTCGCATGCTGCTGTGACACGCCTGGCGCGTACTCAGTTTTTTGTTCAATATTCTGATCCTGTTTCGGCGGAGAAGATGGGGTCAAACCCTGGGCACCAAGCTTTGTCCACTCATTCGCAATTCAGTACAGGGGAGGCTTTTGTGTGGCAGATCAATAGTGGCCTCCACCATACTGCTGGCCGGCCTGGTAGGGCTGACTGCTGCCACCATACTGAGACGAATTATAGCCACCGTGCTGCGGGTGACCATAAGTATGATGCTGTTGCGGAGTCCCGTAGTTGGAATGTCCACCAGGGTATCCTCCAGGGCCACCGGGTGTGCCAGAGTTGGGCGAGTAACTTTGGCCGCCATAGGATGACTGACTCTGGGGATGCCCCTGATAACCTCCTTGGTAGCTTGATTGCTGATTTGGATGGTGGCCCTGCGGCGGCGGCGGAGGGTATGAGTGATGAGTTTGGGAGCTGTGTTGTTGGTGAGGTTGGTTTGCGCCTGAAGAGGTATGCGACGAATGAGCAGGCGCCGAGGCGGAATGCGAGGTTCCCAGCGGATTGTAGGTCGGTGCTTCACCGCCAGAGTATGTGCCGGGGCCAGCATTGGAGTATCCGTAGTTCTGGTTCTAATAGTCAAACAAGCATGTTAATCTATCACGCCTACGTCGAGGACGTGCGTGTGTCGCGACGGGGCGTATCGTGACGAGAATGTGCCGACTTACACTACTGCTGCCGTGAGACTCCTTGCCCCCGAACATTTGAGCAACACCGCCAAAGACGGCTCCAGCAATGCCGCCCTGTTGACTAGGCTTGTTGCTGTTGTGTGAACCGTGATAGTTCTGGGGCGGAGCGGGTTTTTCTGACGGCGAGAAGAGGTTCGAGGCGAGCTTCCCGGCCAGTTGTCCGGCCAATCCGTTGCCGCCGCCGCTTCCACCACTGTGGCCACCGCCGCTGCCACCACCGAGGAACTGGCTGGCCAATCCTCCGAGAGCTCCGACGCCCGACGATTGCTTCTTGCCGCCGAGGATAGCGTTCATGGCCATGGTCTTTTGCACAGGATCGGATCAGACATGCAAGGTTAGAACAAGACTCGACTCTCTCAAGGACTCGGGCCAAGCACGCCCCAGTTCGCTCTTGTTCTTTCATGGCTGGGGCATCGAGAACTTACCCCGATCCCTCGATCGCCAGCCGGCCCATCTGCGCCCCTCGCTCCGTCCGCCATGATGGGCTCCATGGTGCCGTCGGGATGCTTGACAGTCTGTGACCCATCGGGATGGGTGATGAGCTGGGTGGGCGGAGTACCGTACGGGTGTTCGACCGCCTGCCCGGGAGTGCTGCCGGTTTTCGCAGCCTGGGTCGGAATCTCCCATTGCGATACACCAGTTGCCAGTTGCACATAATAGTACTTTCGGCTCGCACCATCCCACTGCGCAATCCAGCCTGGCGGGAGCGAAGGAGGGGCAAACGAGGGGCCCTCGTTACTGGGTGACGTTGGGCCGGCCATGACTGAGTGTTTTTCGTGGGGCGAAGTCCGGAATGTCAGGGGAACGCAGCAAACGGACGGACGGAGCGTGAGCCAGGAAGCGTTGCCGCGGGGTTTTGGAGGACGAGGAGGAGGAGGAGGGAGCAGGAAGATATGTCCCTCCCAAGGAACGGAGACGGGTTTTTCGGGAGTTTGGAGCGCGGCGCGGAATGGCGCAAGCCTTCGCCAGCCGACAAGACGTCAAGTGAATATGTGGAGAGCTGGGCGTGGTGCCAGTGGCGATGTGAAGTGGCCAGTGGTCACTGGTCAGTGGTCACTGGTCACTGGTGGCCCGTGGGTGCACTGACATGCCAAGGCAGGCGGCAGGGTGTGTGGCGGGGTGTGTGGCGGGGTGTGACGACTCCGACTCGTCGACTCGACAAGAGTCCATGTGTCTCTCGTCTCCAGAAGTATATTCATCCGGACAGAATACAGGGGAAAGAGAAAAGGAGAACGAAAGAACGAAAGAACGAGCCAAAAGCACAAAGAACAAAAGCAAGCAAGCGCCCCTGAACATGATAAAAAAAGAAACACAAACAAGGAAAACAGAAAGAACGAACCCAAGAACCCTCACTCTCAAGCCGTCAACATGGCCTGGTCACCTGTCCGCAGAGCCACCGCCCTCCCGTTCGGCCCTTGACCTTGAAGATCTCCAAGACAAGTCAAAGCGAAACTGAAAACAAAGACCATGGAAACGGAAGTGGACACGGTTTTCGCATTTTGCAAAGATATCTTTGATCCAACCCAATGACCGAACAAGAAAAGGGGGCCTTGCCTTACATATGAGCACCTCGGCTAGCTCTCAAGGATAGCTGAATCAGGAGCACTTCACCGATCCCAAAGACGGCATCAGCGTCATGTCATGTTTGTGGGTTCTGAAGATTTTCTTTTGGTGGCCAGGCTATCTCATATTCAGCTTCTTCCCTCACCTCAATGACTACTTGCAATTATCCTAGCTTGATTTTAACAATAAAACCCATCAAAGCCATGGCTGTCACAACGTTTTCGGCCGTCATCGGGTCAAGACGACACACAAGCACTGCTCGTGTCCACCCACAAAGATAAGTTTCGCGTATGGACAGGAGTACATAATCCGCAGCAGTCACCTCGGCTATGATCGAGACCCAGCTTTTCTTCAACGGCCTTGCAACGCCCGAGTCCAAAGCTCGAAACTCTGAACAAAGATTGGCGGCAAGTGAGTCATTGCCGGATCATCAAACGCACCAATAGTGCGGCTAAAGTTTCGCTACCCAAAGTAGACTGTAACACAACCCACAAAGTTGAAACCGAGGATGACAGCGCCATCGTCTCATGGCTCTGAAAATATGAAGACATGCGTGGGAGCAACATCACTCGTCACTTCCATAAGATGTGATCCAAACCACGAATCTTGCGACGTGGTTGTGCCAGTAGGTGATTGGGACATCACTAGAATGTAACAATTGCTGTCGAATATGTCGGATTCAAATCCAACGACATGAAATATGCCAATGTTTGTAAAGTCGACGAACTCGTTCATAGATCGCCAGTTCTGGACTGACCGACTATCCCGCAGCCTCAGACTGTAGTGATATCAAATTCTGCGTTTAGTCAGGCATTACATATGAATGATTGGAGCCTGTAAGCTTGCATCTCAACGAGCAGACTCTACACACGAATAGTCAGGGGCTGTTGCAGAGCGCAGAGCGCAGACTGCACGGAGCCGTCATGACGAACCGTGGCTTAGCCCGACTTTGACCAGAATCACCACGACACAAGCGGACCAAGATATGTAGGCGAAGCAGGCCAAGTGTGAACAGTCACTGACTCGGTCCACTGGGTTGTCCGAGGCCGAATGGCTGATTGTATTGTACGCTGGGGCTCATGCCGTACATCTGCTGGCCTTGCTGAGAACCTTGGTGAGCCATGACAGGTGCAACAGGTCGGCCTGGACTGTAGCCGGTGCCGGCTGAACCAGGTTGGGGCGGGCCAGATGGTGGCATGAACTGAGGATGTCCAGTATGATACATCATTTGCGGAGTTGCAATCATCGCTTGAGGGCCGTGGAGGAATTGCGGCTGCATCATCATCGGTCCCCCCATCTGACCTTGGTGTAGTGCCATGTAGTGAGGATTGTTGGAGAAGCTCCGATATGGGGCCATCTGCGCGTTATTATGGCCCATGAAGACGGGTTGATGGTAGGGAACTTGGGCAGGATAAGCAATTGGCACCTGACCGATGCGAGGAGAGACAAACGACTGGGCCGAGTTGGAATGCATCATGCGGTGGTCATCAGTACCATATGGAGTGTGAGGCACTAGACCATGCTGTTGCGTGTGCACCTGCATGGGAGGCAAGTGTGGTGACTGCCTAGGGCCTATGTTGTGAGCACCATGCTGGAGATGGAAGGGTAACTGATGCTGATGAGGGTGCTGAGGCGCGGCATGGGGAGGGTTGGGTGTAGCAGCCGAGGAGCCGTTGAATGGTTGACGCTCAAAGTATTCCTTGTACGTGAGGTGCATCGTCGAATCAGCCTTTTCATCATCCTGCAACTGCCTCCAGGTTGGCAGGGTGTCATAAGATGGTCGCAACCCGCCATTGTCATCCCAGTTGCGGCCCTGAGGTGGTTTTAGAGTCTTGATATGGGACAGGATGGAGCACTTTTTCGGATCAACAGCCTTGGTCTTTCGACGAATAAGGGGAGGGTTAGTCTTCTGTGGAACCGAAGCCGGACAATCTGCTACATTGTTGACAGTAGCACGTGGACTAGAACCGGCGCTGGCATGACTGTTGGGGTTGAAGGCTGCCGCAAAGGGGCTTGGTCTAAACTCGTGGCTGTTGGGATTCAACTTGGCACCCATATGATGACCGGAAGCTCCACCAAGTCGTCGATTGAAGCCCGAGTCCAAGTTGCCTGATGGGCCCGTCGGGGGCGCACGCATTTCATGGCCAGGGCCATGCTGAGATGGTACAGGAGGCTGCGAATATCGCTGGAACTCAACTTGTCGAAGTCTCTGAGCCAAATTGCCCGTTGGTTGCTGAGCATTGTGCTGAAGCCCGCCGCGGTTGTTTCGATATTGCTGGGCATGATACGATTGCTGTGGGTATTGTTGACGTGATCCGCCATGTCTATTGCCAGAGCCAGCCGGACCAGATGCCTGAGGAGCTGCTGGTGCACGCGATGGACGACCATCCGTAGCGCTTGAAGCTGAGTTGGCTTCTGATGGCTTGGTGGCACTAACGTCCTTGGTTTGGTTCAGCTCCTTGACAGCCGCCTCCGCCTTGGTCTTCTTCATCTCCTCGGCATTTTTCATAGCCTTTGCTTGAATCTCTTTTTGTTTTGCAGGATCTTTCGCAATGATGGAAACCAGATCTGTAGGAACAGGAGTTGTGAGCTTGAAGTTGTTGGCAAACTTTTTTAGCTCTGTGAGCTTGACTTCCTTATCTGCTCTTATTTTATTACTCGCAATTTTGGCAGCATTTAGGCGTTGCTGGCTAGCAAAAGTCTTAAAGTGTTTCAAGACGTCGCGCTCAACTGTCAGAGTGGCACTAGGGGCTTTGTCTTTTGGTTGGACCGAGGTATTGCGAGAAGATGAAGCAGAGGCGGAGCCAGTGGTAGCCGCCTTCTCCATAGAGCTTGATTCCTGGGTCTTCGACTCTGAAGGTGGCGTTGAAGGTTTTCCATCAGCTCGCTTGCCGTCTGCAGCTTTGCGTTGTGGCGGAATTAGTGCTTCTGTCTTGAGGACAACTCCATTTCGAGCTGAGGAGTCTGATGAACCTTGCAATCGTAACTGTTCTGAGGAAGTCTGCTGCTTCTTGGCAGGAGCTTTCAGTTGTGACGAGATAATAGCTGGGTCAACTGGTGCACCCTTGACCGATGAATGACCCGTCGGAGCGCGTTTGGCGGGAGGCGTGTATCTGCTGGGCCCCCCAGATAGCGGAGGAAAGTCTTGTCGACGAACACCGCTGTACCTGTGATGTGGGAAGAAAAAAAGTTAGTCGATCATTTTGCATGGGCAGGAAAGGTATCAAGACACACTTTTCCTCTTCATTCTCTTCCCCATTGCCACCACCACCGACGTAGTCCATGACACGCTCCTCCGCAACGTGAGCAGTGACAGCAGCGCTTCGCTCAATCTCTTTAGCTTTTTTTTCAGCCGCAGCCATCCTCTCTCGAAACTGTGGATGAGTCTTGTTGATAGCGGTAGTATACATATTCTCATCATAGTCAGTCTTCAGGCCAAAGAGCTTCTCATTTGCTGCAAATTGGTCCCAAGGCCCGCTACTGGAGCTTGCCTCCAGACTGGCGTCAACGCCGCCACTAGCATCGGGAACCCATGGCTGCAGAGTTCGCTCGTTGCCGAAGCGGCTGTTGGAGATGGCTGTATCAGTTCGAAAAATTGATCGATTCCCTACAATGATGCAAGTCAATATCAGCCATGAAGTATAAGATATGATGTGGCGGCAACACACCGTTCTGACTGCGGACATCAGCTCTAGTATTTCCTCCACTAGTGCCACCTTCCTTCTTTGTAATCGGCATCTTGGGGGAGAATGATCAGGTCCAATCGCCGGCACACTGTCGATGCACTTGCGTAGCGATAATGTGACCACGCCTCCAATGAGGACTGCTCGGCTCTTTCTGGGAGGAATAGTATTCAGATAAATCGTCTTGCCTCGCTTGTTTGGGAGGTCTGGAAGGATTGAACAAAGTCGCACTACAAGCCGAGAGCATATGTGTTAGCAGATGATGAGCTTGTATAGAATGCAAGTTGAGACGTCAAGTACTGGTGTTGGGAAAAGGGGGCTGCCTATTTGCACAGTTTTCGTCTCTCCAATGAGCCAGCAGCAACGCCAAAGGACCTAGTCCATGGATTTCAATCACTACCAACCTTGCAAAGACGCGAGAAACGATGAAGCGCTTCTGTCGAGTCAAGGGTCCGATTCGAGAATGGGGGTGTGACTTCGGAAAAGGGACAGGCAAGGGATACGCTGTCAATGACGCTCCCGATTCTGAATGAGTGGTTAGGATGACGATCAAAGAAGTAACGACTGCAAGTCCATGGCCGCCACACTCGGGAAGCAGGGTTTTGTCGTGGAATAGAAACAAAACAAACGAGTGAACAGGATTGGGCAAAAATCGAGGTCGGCGCAGCACGGGGGCAACGCAGAAGCGGTCGTGTGGCTTTGGCTTACCTGGAGGAAAGCAAGAGACAGAAGGGTAGAGGAAGGGTCTCCGGCGTGCCGTCCAGCTCGACGGTGCTATGAACGCCTCGCAATGGGCACACAGAGCATGGAGAGTCCAGAATTTGATGCCGGGAAAGGGAGACAAGGTCGCGGAGGTTGCGGATGAGGCTTTGTTTTCTCTTACCCTGCCACACTTGCCCAAACTACAATGAGGTGGTGGGCCGCAAGCAGGCTCAAGTGGACAGACGCGGGAAGGAGGTAAGGAGAGATCGGGCTGTTCAGAGGTCCAGTCTGCCAGATGTTCAGACAAGGCGGGTCAGCACTGAGCAGTGGCACTCAGCACTGTGCCCGGTCGGCGGTATTTGAATGACCCGACATTGTGCCCAGCCGAATGGCTTTTTTTTGCGAGGCAGGAGTCCAGGACCCTCCCGTGCTGCGCGTGCAAAGCCACAGCTTACAGTTTCTAAGCTCTCAGCCTCTCACTGCTCAGAGCCAGCGCGTGTCTAAAAGAGCGTCTCAGAGATCTAGGGGCGAAGCGGCTTCGGCGTTAAATGGCCGCAAGTCCAGTCTTCCAATCTTCGCCCTCGCTAATTTCCGCATCGTCTCCATTCTCCCCATCTATGTGTGCAAGCATGGCTGCTGCATGCGTGGGTTCCATTTGTCAGGCGCACGAACACAGGCTGGTCAGTGATGAGATGCTCTTTTTGCAACCACTGCAACCTTACCGCTCAACAAGTTCCATATTTTGCTCGTCATTTGCGAGCCATGCCGTAGCATTGAACCATGTCCATGCACATGTTTCCGTCATGGCGCGCGAGTGCGTCGCAAAATGCGGATTTTCATTACAGCTACCCCCTAACAAATTGCCAATGTTCATCAAACGGGTTGCATGGGGAAAATGAGGAAGAAAATAGGCGGTGTTTGCGGTGAGAACAGAACGCGTGATGTCCCATCAGATTTAGCTGAGCTTTGCCCAAGGGCGGCTGTTGCGAGCGAGCCTGATAGCGATGCCATTTGAGTCTGGGCTACCCTATATGCTGCCCAATTCCGGGATCCTCGTCCCACCACAGATCCGTGGGTCGTGTTTGTCGGCCAGTCAGACGCTCGTGAATCGTCAGCCATAGCCGTTCCAGCCCACTCTTTGTTTGCGATCACTGAACCCCGGTCAAACCGGACATATATACAATAGACGATGAGGATGAGGATGAGGATGAAGTGAGACATGTCACCATGGCGTTCGATGAACAAGGTTAAACGCCGTGTGTGCGAAAGGGATTTCTACAACAGATATTCACAAACACGGCAGACATCCCCCGGCCTGCCAATTCTAGACGACTGTAAACTGTTGGTACAAGCTTTTCCGCCGTTCCCTCGCCTACCCCCGCATTACACCCGGCATTACACCCGCAGGTCAATATCCGCAGCATATGGAAGTACGAACAAGTCACCAACGGTGGAAACAGTAGCCTTGCCGTTGAGCAGAGCCGTTGCAGCCTGCACGAGAGATTCAGAGTTAGCCCAAGCAGGTGGTCATGTGGCAAATCTGCCAGAACGGTTATGCAAAATCTTACCGTCTTTAATTTGTCAGCAGTGACACCGTCGATGCTCTTAGCAAGAGCGGCGACATCGGGGGCCTTGCTGCTGTGAAGGAGGCCTGATCCAGCCTGGAGGAGGCTGTGGGAGCGCAACTGCTCCTGCTCCAAAATATTGAATTTGGCGTTGGACACAGCCTTGGTGATATCGTCCTTGCCAACTTTGCCGTTGGCAATGCTCTTCAAAGCCTTGCTAGTCTCCTCGGCAGCTTTACGGACAGAAGCGGCCTGGCCAGACAACTGAATGGCCAGGAGACCAGCGTCAGAGTAAGCCAGGTTCGTAGCCGAAACAGAAAGACCAGAAGTTCCGGAAAGGGCCTTGGAAAGCAGACTGAAGCCAGGAGCCCACTTAATGGTAGATTTGCCACCAAGAAGAGCAGCCAAGACAACGAGCTCGGGCTTGGAGCCGACGGCGTCCGATCCAGGGAAAGCGATCACCATGGAATTGCCGGCCTGATGGTTGATTCGTTGTTCACCACCATAGTACTTGGTGCTATCAGACTTGATAGACTCTCCACTCTGAGAAGTGGCTGGAACATCCTTGAAAAACTTGTTCACCCAGCTGGAAAGATCAGTGGCAGACGCACCATCGACGACTACAGCAATGTTGGGCTTGGAGTAAACCACGTCGGCGAACCTAGCGATGTACTCCTCGTTCAGGTACTTCTGCACGGGCGACGAGGGAGGAGGATAAATAGAGGCGCCGAGGCCGTTGTGGAAGGCAACGGCGTGGGCGTTGTCAAGAGCGAGGGCGTTGACGTCGGCGTTTAAAGCGGCCTGCTTGAGATGGAGAACACGCTCGACGTCCTCATGGAACTCATGTGCTTCAATTGACATTAGTTTTTCATGTCTCAATTCCATGGATCAGGGACGGGATCTCACTTGTATATTTGGTCATAGAGACGACCTCGGCGAGAAGTTCGGTGAAGTAAGGCAGGTCGTCGCGAAGAAAGCTGGCTTCAAGGACAAGGGCCTCCCGGGTGTGTGTAGCGTTCAACTGGCCACCCAGGAGTTCGGATTCGCGAGTGATACGCAGGGCAGATCGTCGTTGTGTGTTCTAATGTTCAAGGCAAATTAGTTCCTTTACATCATCATGGGTATGTCTTGCGGCAAGTTGCCTCTTCTCGGGGCCAAGACTCGCCTTGAAGGCAAACTCCTCCAGGCCAACGGTCAAGCCAGGCAAAGGCTCGTAACGTGTACCAGCCTTGGCCACGATGGCCAGCTTGGTAGTAGGACCATGAGCATCCCTTGAGGCAACCTTTAAGCCAGACACATCCGCCGTCTCGAAGGCTCCAGTTGAAGCAGCAGCGGCAAAGCCACGGCGCTGCAGGGACTGGACGCTGCAGGGCCGGCGGACGGCCTGCTGCGCGCTTCTCGCGAGTGTCGATCTCGAGATCATTGTCGAGGCGGAAGACGAAGGCGATGGGATATCGTGACCGTTCGTGGTGAAGCAATTGGATCTCTCAGAGAGGAGTGCCTCGTCCGACGAACCAGCTCCCGTCTAATTTTCGGCCTCGGGGAGGGAAAATGCGGTCACGTGATTGGGATCAGCAATGACTTTTCGCCCGCAGTACTGGGTATTTATCCTATCGATGAACCACCCACTTTTCTCCTTTTTCTCAATCCATGTGTTGTGATTGAACGCATTGATTGCTATATTACTGAAAAACATTGCAGACAAACGTGAATGGCACGATCGTCACTTGGAGAAGAATGATAGGGCCATGACCTTGCCTTCCAGCACTCGCTGACAGACAGCTGCAGCACAAAACGTTATTAGCAGAGTTTCCTGTTAGATTCAATGGAATCTTGTTTCCGTGCCCAACCACTGCATCCACTTTGCGCCCACCTGCTGGCGCCACTCTTGCCCACTTCTACCCACATACCACATACAGCTGTGACTTACATCAGACCACCAAAAAAAAAAAAATCGGCCAATTGGTAGTTCTTCAATCTGCCCCTTCTACACGACTTCCTACTGCTCAATCCTGGCTTGTCTCTGGTAGGGTGGTCTCCTCCGGGGAATCTTGCGCAGCAAACAAGACTTCAATGCCGATCAGGTAGTCACGGTGGCAGCTCTAGAGATAGTGAGAGCGTCTCTAGGAGCAAAGCAATGCTTGTTGTCAGTTTTCATCTGCCGCCTCTTGCTCAACCCGCAAATGCGCCCTGTCGATGACTCACACTCGTTCTGACCACTCCATCGACAGACGAAACACGCCGCAGAGCTTTGTGCTCTCCTAGTCAATGACCTATTTGGCGAGCTTCCGTCGGTAAGGTCTTTCTTCCGCTCCGCCAAGGGCTGTTCTGTTCTCCATCTTCTTCGTGGTGTGGTGTCGCGGGGCTGACCTCAATATCTCCAAACAGCGCATCCTCGTCGCGCTCTTTACCAAGGGCCGTTGCACCATAGCGCAGCTGGTCCAGCAAACATCGCTTAGCCCGCGGCATGTTCGAAATGGCTTGGGAGTGCTCATCCAGCAGAACCTCCTCTATCACCATACCGATTCGGACACTAGAGTCACGAACTACGAAGCCAATCCAGACGCTTGCTATAATCTCGTCCGCTCGGGCAAGATACTCGATGTAATCCACGACCGATATGGGAATGCTGAGCGCGACTTGATCCAGACACTCATGCAGCTTGGGCATGCCAGAATCGCAGACCTGACGCATGCCTTTACTTCTCGAGCTCCCAAAACAAACGGTCACACAAACGGATCGCATGAGTCATCATCTGGGCTGATTGAGTCTAAAGACCAGCTCAATGCTGCTTTAACTCGACTGATACAAGCCGAGATACTGGAGACTGTCCGACCCGAGAGCTTCCGCAATCCGGCAGAAATCTTCAGGGAGATCATGGCCGATGTCACTCAAACTGGCCCAGGTGAAAAAGCGAGTAAAAACAAAATCGAAATGCACATGCAGGTTGTGGAAAGATACAAAAGTTTTCGGGACCAAAGTAAAGCCCTGAAGCGACAGCTGGACCAGATCAACGGCCCCAACACAAAGCGGCGGAAGCTTCAAAATGGTTCGAGGCACCATGACGACTTTTCATTTGACGATGCACCTGATCTCAATGTAAGAATCCAACTTCGAGTTCAGGAAGATGGTGCGAAGTGCGCGCGACTCATAGGCTAACTTGTTCTCTTTCCCCTTGTAGCCAAATGTCGTGGTACGAGTCAATCATGAAAAGTGCTTGGTTGAGCTTCGTAACCAACGGCTTGCGGACTTTGCTGCAGATAATCTTGGCGAGGTTACAGGCCAAGTGTACCGCACACTTCTCGATCTGCTCACGTTGAAGTTCGCCAGGTGTCGCGCAGATCCTCTCACTGGGGAACAAAACCACGACCCGAATGCTACTGTCACCACGATGGAAATCTTTGAGCATTTGAGTGATGATGTAAATGTCTCTGGGGGTATAGGAAAACCACCGAAGGACTTGATAGACACGGAAAGCGCGGAGAAGATCAGGTCCGGGCCTTATTCCTACGACAGTGACTCGGACGAGGACTCGGACGAGGACAATGGCCCAAGTGTGAGGCCTGCGGCCCCGCGTGGACGAATGGCCAAAGCTGTATCCGCGGCGGCAACGGCAGCCGCTGCGGCCGCTGCAGGAAAGGGAGTGTTGGATGATGATGACGAAACGGACGTGCAATCACAGACAAATGGACACAGGCAATCCAAGGTCAAGTTCGAAGACGCAGCCACCCCAAGCCAAAGCCGTATCGACCAGATGCGAAACCACCTTCTTTTGCTGGCTGAAAGCAAGCACAGGTTCGTGAGACACAGCGGCAATCATGGGCGCGGCCAGTGGGCTGTCGATTTCGATTTGTTGATGGATCGTCTCCGGGAGTCAGAGCTTGATGCCTATATCGAACAGTCATATGGCCGACACGGTCTTCGATTGACACGCATCCTCCGAGAGAAGGGCAAACTTGACGAAAAGATGCTCCCGTCTGCTGCTCTCATGAAGAAGTCGGATGTGCAGGGAAAGATGCTGGCCATGCAAATGGCTGGGCTCGTCGACGTCCAAGAAGTGCCCAAGGATAACAGCAGATTAGCCAACCGAACATTGTTCTTTTGGTTCTTTGACGGCGAGCGAACACGAGCGCAACTGCTGGATGATATCTACAAGAGCATGTTGAGATGCCTACAGACACTAGACGTAGAACGGCACAGGGAGCGCAGCATTCTCACGTTTGTCGAGAGAAAGGATGTCAAGGGCAAGGAACAAGAGGTAATGACGACGGAGCATTACAACAAGTATAACCAACATCTGGAAGGGCAGCAGAGGTTGTTGGGCCAAGTGTTGCGACTAGACGACATGGTAGCAGTCTTCAGAGACTACTGATTAGTGAGGAGGCCGGCAGGGCAGCTGGCCATGGGTGGGCGGCGACATGTGAGTCGTACAAGATGGTTGCCATGGTTGGTGTACTTGCTGGATCCTCGGCCATTTTAGTTTCTTGGATCTCGGTTGTAGTTTTCTGCTAGGTACCCATGGCCACGTTGTGTGTTGCAACTCAGAACTGGCACAGTCTGGCCGCTGTAATCCACACCCATCCATCCATGCACCATCCCATGTTGTATTGGCACTGCAGTACTGCACTCCGGATCCATGGCAGGATACAACACTACTGTACTTGCTGTGCCGATGATGTGACCGTGGGTTGTCGCTGGTGGAAATGCGCCCACAAGCCGGCCCTCGTGAGTCCAAAGTGTCTGTTCTCTTCTTCTCGTGCTGGCGGATTCTGCCCCCGGAAAACCCGCCACCCCCCTCCGGCAAGCGCAAGGAGGACCGCAGCCACGGCCCATGAGCAGCACAGCCAGGACCAGCCGTCGCGTGGAACCCCAAGCTCAGGCACCCCTACGCCATTCAAAAAATTTCCCCATTTGGTCCTGTCGCCAACCCATTTGTCCTGATCGCATTTTTTCCCTTCACTCCTCCTTGGTCCCTGCCTGCCTTTCCGTCTTGAATTCGGGATCTCCTTCCCTCTCTCCTTCACGTCTTGTCCTCAGAATCTCTCAGAATGTCGCCGCCGACAGGAAATGCAGGCCGGGAAAAGGAGTCCAATCTGGCCAGACTGCTAGGCTCGGGTATGCTCCATCACAATGATGCAGCTTGATGGGACATGGTACTGACTGCTCGTGAATAGGATCCGCTGGTATCTCGGAGCTGGCAATATTTCATCCTGTTCGTACTCGTCCGAAGCCTGAGCGTGACCAATGACAGCGGGCGGCTCGAATTGAACTCTGACGTTGAATTTTTTTTCCCCCACAGGTTGATACGATTGCCAAGCGATTGATGAGCAACCAGACTCGAGTAAGAGCATCCATCCCTCAGTGCGCAACGTCGACGGCACACGAGGATATTGGAAAATGCAACGGGCGAGCTAACCCTGTTTTGTTTCGTCGCGAATAGGTTACCAATGCTGCTCAGTTCAATCAGGTCATCTTCAAGAACAAGGCCAGTGCGCCGTTGGGTCAAAAGTTCATCTCACTGTTCCCTGGTCTCGGCTATGCTGCTGGCTACAAGGTTCTTCAGAGAATATACAAATATGGCGGTCAACCCATCGCGCGGGACTATTTGGCCAAGCATTATGGCAACGACTTTGAACGAGCATTTGGCAAGAAGACTGGCAAGGCTATTATGCACTCTACTGCTGGCAGGTGTGTAACATTTGCATGCAGTTTCTTACGACTGAGCCCATGATTGACTTTTTTTCCCCGCCCTACTTCAGCATCGTCGGTATCGGAGAGATCGTTCTACTGCCCCTCGACGTCCTGAAGATTAAGCGCCAGACAAACCCCGAAGCCTTCAGGGGCCGCGGTGTCCTCAGAATTGTCCGCGATGAGGGATTCGGTTTGTACCGTGGCTGGGGTTGGACCGCAGCCCGTAACGCACCTGGTTCTTTCGCGGTATGTTTCCAGGAAGAGGGAACCCGGCAATTGGACTACTTTGTGCAACACAGCTAATGACGGCGTATGTTTGCAGCTTTTTGGAGGTTCGGCATTCGCCAAGGAGTACGTCTTCCAGCTTCCAGACTACAACAAGGCCACATGGTTCCAGAATTTCGTTGCCTCGATTGCTGGTGCATCTGCCTCGTTGGTAGTCTCTGCCCCGCTCGATGTGATCAAGACGCGAATCCAGAACCGAAACTTCGATAATCCCGAGAGTGGTTATCGTATCTTGACCAACATGGCTCGTCAGGAAGGCTTCTCTAGTTTCTTCAAGGGTTTGGTTCCCAAGGTCAGTAGATGGCCCACAATGCCGAGCGTACATGGCGTTGAACGAACGATATGCTGACATGTCATTTGTAGTTGCTCATGACTGGTCCCAAGCTTGTGTTCTCCTTCTGGCTTGCGCAGACTTTGATCCCCGCATTTGACGCCGCCATCTCCAAGTAGAGACCGGACGCGGCGGCTTCCGTTGTATTTACCAATTTGCCGAGTTGGGCATAACTTGTAATCTCAGCCACATTACATATCGGAAATGATTGTCTGAGGCTTGTAATTATTATCTCGGGAAGCAGGGAGCTGGTTGTTTGGGCAGGATATGCATTGCTCTTTGAAGAAATAGACCTCCATGGCGCTTGGACTTCTGAACAAGGTTATGGCGCGGATTATTTTTTTATGTTTTTCGACATGAGATGGAGAGGAGGGTGTGGAGGATAGATGGACAGGACATGTTGCCAACCTATAAGCGCTCTACTCTATCTAAATCTATGATGACGACACCACGTCCTTGGATTATGTCAGGATCTGCCATTGTGTCGGTAGTGCGAATAGCAACATTTGCTAGTCCTTCCAGTATCAAAGATGAAATCCTCGGCCGAAAACCACTCCTACGCGTCGGGAGGTAGGTACCTAGGTAGGTACATACTAGGAACGCGAAAGCTGCAGCCTACAGGGGAAAACCCCACCCCCCTTGCGCCCGTTGCCCCGCGCAACGCATGACGTTGCAGCGCCCAAAACATCACCCACCCGCGGCCCAATGAACGGTGCACAGAGCGAGCTGTGTTGGCCGCCCGTCTCAACAGTGACGAGCAAGACCAGCCTCTCGGACAATTAAAATGATATGAGAGTGGTGGCCTTTCACCTTTTTTTTTTTTCGAGCATTTCCCATCTATTTGGTTCCTATCCTTGAAAGAAAAATTCCGCGCCCCCCCCTGGTACCTTCCCCCTTCCTTCCCTTTCTCCTTTCCCTCAATAGACACACGGTACAACCCCTCTCCGCAATTCTCCCCCGTCTTACGAGCTGTAAACCAGAAACGACGGACGCTGGGCTGATCCTGTTCTTTTTATCCTTATTGTCTAGGATAGGTTCCGCGAAAGAGGCGCGCTTTTTGCCTATTTAAATTCATCCCATAACACAAAGGAATTGCCTGCCCCTCTCCCTTCAAACCCCCCCACCACCGGCGGCTAGTGGTTCCGCATTCCTCGCCTCGCCACTTCTACATTCCTCTTTTTCATGAGAGACGGACGACAACAAGTCGACATGTCCGCCACATCGGACTGGGACTCGGTGTCCTCCAGGGACGGCGAGAGATACCAAAAACATCAGCATTCGGCCTCTGCGGACCAGAACCTCAGAGCTCTCATTCCCATGTACGTACCGTACCGTACCTTGCCCAGGTGCCTACCTACCTAGTAGTAGTTGATCAGCCCTCCTCTTCCCCTTTCCTCTACTCTTCATCAGCTGTCCTGGGTGCTTTGCTTCCTTGCTTTGAACTGACAGCCTGTAGGTGGGATAGTTCAGATCCGGAACGAGCTCCGCCGCCTTTGCCGCTGAATCCGCACCCTCAATCGCCGGTTCTGACTTCGCGCGTCGGGACGTCGAGCGTCATCCAGTCCGCCCATGCTGCGCTGAACGAGCGGGCGCGGGAAAACAGCGCCATGGTCAAGCGCGGGGGGCCAGAGTCGCCAGGGCGAGGCGCTCTCGTGAAGGGCGGTTCACACCGTCGACTGCAGTCCCTGCAGCCCGGCTCCGTGCGAGACTTGAGCTTGATGATTGAAGGAGGAAACTGGAGCAAGCCCGACCTCAGACCGTCCACACCCACCACGCCGAGAGAACTACCACCAGAGCCGAGGCACGAATACGCGGACTCGGAGAACTCGACGCCCGTCCCCGGACCAAGCTTGACACCCATACTGAGGCCGACTGCTCGACGGCCGCCTCAGAGCATCCTTGGTGAAAACACACCGCCCCAAAGCTCGACCATGCTCGCGTTGCAAACCATGGGTGCCAAATCTCCTGTGAAAGAGGCCGGGTCTGCCCTCTCCAATATCACTAATGGGTCGATCCCCAGAGCGCCCTCCTCTTCGGCAGACGTTGCTGCACAGCTGGTTACCCTGACCAACATTGCCACGTCTCTCCAGAAGGAGATGTCGGCACTCACGCGGCGAAGTCGAGACAATGCGACTGACTTGTTGATCCTCAAGGAAGCTACAAAGACCAGGGACGAGGATGTTCGAAAGAGCCTGCGAGAGCTTGTTGGCAACATAAACGAGACCTCCACCAGGATCGCGTCCTTCAACGGCCCGTATCTCGACAACAAGCCATACGGCTCCCCACAGTCCCAAGCCCGACAATACCAACTGCCCAGGATCCCTTCCCCAAAGAGTTACGCCGACTCGGTCGACTGTGCCTCTATCAGCACTCCTTCGTTATCTGGAGTGGATACTTCCGCATCGCTGATGCTACTGGAGAAGATTTGGATCGGCCTGGGCACCAAAGATGGCCACGAGTCTCTTGTGGGCCTACTGACTGAGCTCTCACAGAAGCTGTCGGGACTGGCAACTTCGACCAAAGTCGACGAGCTGGCCGAGTATGTTCGGTCACAAGCAGAGAACGCCGTCATTCTGGGAAACGCCAACAGGGGCGGCAGGAGCATGAGCGAAGAAGACATGGAGTTGCAGAGACCGGGAACCGGCAAGTTGAACCAGCGTGTTGAAAGGTTTCTCAACAATGCCGACGGCAGACGATCCTCGGTTCCACTTGGACGTGGTGCCGATCTTGTCAACGACGACCTGATGAAGATTATCCGGTCTGTCAAGGACAGCGTCGCTCAAGGCGGGGGCTTGACAGCAGAAGTAAAGGCCCTCGTCCGTGAGCTGAGGGGCGAGGTTCTCGGCATGGGGCGAGAGCTCGGGAAGAGACTGGAAAAGGTGGGAGTCAAGGGGATCGAAGAGTCCGAGCCGCCAAGCAAGGATGAAGTCTCGAGAGTCATCGACGAAGGTCTTGAGCAGATGAAGGAGCAGCTGAATAATGTTCTGAGGGAGCATCGACGCCAATCGGCTCAGTCACAGTCGTCTCAGAAGACTGTTGTCGATTATCAGGAAATCTACAACGCCATGCGTGCTGCGTTGCGGGACAATGAGGCCTCCAAAGACGACATGCCCGATCTGAGCCGAGATGACGTGATTGAAGCTGTCAGAGACGCCTGGGAGAACTACAAGCCGGAGATTGAGGTGCAGCAGCTAGGTCTGGAGAGGGACGAAGTCCTGGCCTGTCTCAAGGAGGGCCTCCAAGAATATGCTCCGCGTGATGAGCGGCCGGAGGCGGCTACGCGCGAAGAGGTGTTCAAGGCGGTTGTGGAAGGGCTGAAGCATTTCACGCCTCCTCAGGTCGACACGCCAGCGTCGTTGTCACGAGATGAAATCATAGACGCTGTTCGCGATTGTCTTGAAGAGTTTGAATTTCCTGTCGCGGCTTCGGCCGTCGGCAACGACATGTCACACGAGGACATGGTTCACGCCGTTCGCGAGGGTCTCAACGACCTGGATCTGCCTCGAGCTGACGCGCTCATGGCCATGTCCAACACGGACGAAATTGTCACTCGCCTGCACGAGATTATGGAATACATGAAGCTCGAGTTCAGGGCCGTATCGGAAGAGGCCAAGGAGAATGTGGCCGCCAACGGGCGAGACACGGAACAGGTCCTAGACGCCACGAAAGATGGACTGGAGAATCTTCGCATCGCCATAGAAGGCTACGTCGACCGGGTCTCGGGCGCAAACGGCCATGAAGAGTTCATGGAGAAACTGTCCCGTACCATGGACGAGTTCAAGGACGAGGTCTCCAAGGTCATGTCCCGAGCAAACGATGACTCGCGCGAGCATCTGCACACCGAGATGGAGGGCTTGCGGGAGATTGTGAACTCGTCCATGGTGCCCGCTACGCCGCAAGCTCTTCCCGGTGCCAGCAACCAGGAGGTGCTCGATGCACTTCACAACGGACTGACGAGCCTGAGGCAGGAGATTCTGCGGCCGCGACCCGAGACGAGCGAAATCCTGGACGCCATACATGATGGACTGAATGACCTCCGCGCTGGTTTCGATCGGGTGACTCACAAGCCTGTTGACTTGACGGCCAATGATGAGATTCTAGACGCCCTCAGATCCGGCCTCGAGTCGGTGAGGTCTGCCATTGAGGCGATTCGGGATAGCAGCAACAACGACAGAGCTGTGGCGCCCGTGGCGGCCATGGCGGCCATGGCGGCAACCGTCGTCGATGATGATATCGATCGCGCCATCATCCCTGCCGAGATGGTGAAGCAGGACGATATCAGGAACCTGGAGCTTCTGATTACGCAGCTTCGGGTCAAGGTCGAGGCCATGGAGCCCGAGACCCAGACCGAGAGCATCCACCGAGAGGACCTCGCCCGCTTGGAAGACATGCTTCGTAGCGTACAAGAGGGTGTTGATGAGGTGCGATCTCGGGAACCGGTTGCTGCTGCTGCTGCTGCTCCCGCCGCCGACGACGACGACGAGCCAACAGAAGAAGCAGAAGCTCATGGCGCCGCAGCCAACAGTGACGCAGCTACCAAGGACGACGTGCTGGCTATTGAGACCATTTTGCGCAACACGAAAGCCAGCCTAGACGATCTCGTCGAAGGCGAGCAGGCCGTTCGCAAGGAGCATATCGACGCAGTCGAGGCACTCATTCACGAGTCCCGCGAGACGATGAGCTCCATCTCGGAGCAGCTCAACGCCGTGTCCCACAAGGAGGACTTGCTGGCGCTGGAGACACTGGCCGCTCAGCTGAGCCTCACGCTGGAAGAGATGAAGGAGAAGAGCGAGCAGGCAGCATCTGCCAGCGAGGAGATGGCCACGAAGACGGGAGTGGAGGCCGTGGAGGCTGTCGTGTTGGAAATCAAGACGGCGCTTGACGTGCTGGCTGGCACTGATTTTGCAGTCCTCTCCAGCAAGGAAGATGTCAGCAAACTGGACACTGTCCTCCAGGAAGCCAAGGAGAAGATTGACGCCCTGACCGAATCGACCGTCCAGGCAATGGAGGATCGTCAAGCCGAGATTGTGGGTGTGGCCGACCGCGTGGCCGAGGTCAAGACGTGTGTGGAAGAAGTACAGGAGGCCATCAAGGCCAAGCTAGAGGAGGGCTCATCCGGGATTGATGGCCTGGGCAAGTTGTTGGAGGGCATAGGCGAGAAGATTGACAAGAACGAGAACGTTGGCCAAGACGTCAAGGACATGTTTGAGGCGATGAAGGCTCAGTTTGAGGAGAACAAGGAGGTTGTGGCCGGAGCCCGGCTGGAGTCGAATGAGAAGCTGCAAGAGGCGGCCGACAACATTGGCACCAGGATTGACGACAAGGTGACGGAGCTCTTTGCCAAGTACGACGAGTTCAAGGCCGTCATGGAGCAAAGGTCGGATGCCCACGAGGCGCGCGGGCTCGAGACGGAAGCCGCAGTGGTCAGCACCAAGGCCGTTGCCGAGGACCTGAAGCTACTGATTGACACGCTCGGCTCGACCGTCACGGATTCGCTCGAGAAGATGGAAGAAGCCTCCAAGACGGTCTTCTCAAAGGTGGAAGATCTGGCCGCTCGCACCGAGGCACACTCATCGGACGGCAAGGTCGAGCACGAACAGACGCGTGAGCACGTTCAGAAGGCTGTCACGGCCGTGGAGGGCCTGCAGGGTGAGATGAAGGAGGTGCAGCCGCAGATTCTGGAGGCCGTCAAGGATCTTCTCCTGCTTGTGGGCGAGCATTTCGAGCACGCCAAGGCATCGGGGGCGGACATCTGCGACAAGATTGCCGAGGTCAAGCCGTTTGATGTGGCCATGCTTCCTCCCGCGCCGGAAAAGTATGACGATTCGGAGGTGAGGGAGAAGCTGGACCTACTGCTGGTGGAGTCGAAATACGACGACACCCTGGTGCAGGAAAAACTGGACAAGCTTGTCGATGACCACGGCGCATCATCAGCCCAGGCCCAGTCCCAGCTCGACACGTTGGACAAGGTTCACCAGTGCGTCGTCAAAACGGCGGCTGAGATATCGCGATTCCTCTCGGACCAGACGCAACGGATCGAGAATGAGCACGAGGATCGGGAAAGGACGCTGCAGGAGGCGGCTCTCGAGCTTGAGCGCAAGCTGGCCGAACGTGACCACGTGGAGGCGACGGTGCTCAGCCTCAAGGACGAGGAGGAGAGGCTTCACCGCAGTGTGCTGAAGCTGCGGACGGAGCACGAGAGCCTGATTAGGCAAAAGACTCGTCTGGCGGGGGATGTGGGTTCGCTGGAGACGGCTCTACGGCTGCGGAAGGAGGAGTTGTCCGACATGGAGCACCGGGCCGAGAGGCTGGAGCGGCGGATTGTGGAGGGGGTCATGGATCACTCTCGTCTTCTACTCATGGGGAAGGGCAAAAAGGGCTGTGAGGACATGAACCGCAAGCGGGTCAAGAAACGCGCGGCCGACGGCCCAGACAGCAACAACAACAACAAGAAGAAGACGACGACGGCATCATCATCATCAACCACGTCGGCAGCAACAACGACAACAACAAGCAGTGGTGCCAGATGCGTGCGACCCATGGTCAGCCTGGCGCTTTCAACCAAGAGGATGAACCTGGCTGCCGCGGCGCACGACGGATCGGGCCGACGCATCGTGTCCCTCAGCCAGATGAACAGCAGCTCGCCGTCCGACTTGGTCAAGCGAAGCCAGAGTGTCAGAACGGCGGCAGCCGGTGGCCTTCACGCTCTTCGCAAGCGCAGCTGGGGGGGCGGTCTGGGCAAGGGGTTCGCGGTCGCGGGAGAGGAGGAAGACAAGGAGAATCGAGGCGGCGTCGAGGAGACGGTCGACGAGGTGGACGAGGGGGATGAGTTCATCAACGGCGCTGATGCTGCTGCGGCGGCGGCGGCGGAGAATGGCTCCCTCGTTCCCGTCCCCTTTGCCGGCTCCGTGACGGAGGACCGGGAGCGGGAGGACGACGAGGGCAGCAGCGACACGGACAAGGACACGGACACGGACACGGACACGTTGCGTCGCAGTAGTGCTGGTACGACGGTCATTTCGGGCAGCCAGTGGACTGGGTCGGAGGCGGGCTATAGCGAGTATGACGAAGACATGAGCAGTGAGTATACGGAGAGTGGCGTTGGCACGCATGCCGGTGATGAGACGGGTATGATTGTGTATGGGAGTCAGTAGGACGGGAAACGGCCGAGTATTCAGGATGGGATGGGCGCCCTTTGGGTCTCTTGGGGGCAAGGAACTGGATTTGATTTTTTCTTTTCGATCTTTTTTCTTTCCCTGCGAAGATGATTTCCTTCCCCTTTCCACCATGGATGAACAGAGTACAGGGAGTGGAAGGGGAGAAGGGACGGCGCAGCCTTTTTTTGTGAGCGTTTCTTTTCTTCTTTTCTTCTTCTTTCTTTTTCCTTTGCTGTATGGGCTATGGGACTAGGCTGTGGAGTTTAAGAAAGTGATGAATTGAATGATGTGTATTGTGTATCTGGTATCTGGTATTGGCATTTAGTACTTGGTACTTGGTATGTACTAGGGTAGTAATCAGAGAGGGACCGATGCTTGAGAGTGCAAAACGGAGTACCGTGATGGACGGGGAGGTCATGATTGTGCTTCACGTCCAGAGTATCTAGATTCTCTATCCGTCCATTCATCCATCTGTCGCACGGGTATACAAGGGCAAGCCAGGCACCATTGATGTATGTAATTAATGCACGCACACCCGTTTCTCGTTTCTCGTTTCTCGTGCGATACAAAATAGGAACCCTCCCCTCCGGAAGTTGGAACTGAACTGTGGGTCCGAGCCCCCCCCCCCCCCCCCCCCCTTCGGCGCATGCTCGCTCATCATCAAAACACCACAACAACAGTCCAGTCCAATCCCTCGAGGCCGACAGCAAGGCACAGGCACACACCAACCAACAAAAGGGACGTGGTGTGTCCGAAAGGAAAAAAGAAGGAGGGAAGAAAGAAAGAAAGAAAGAAAAGAAAAGAAAACGAAACGAAAACGATGCGATGGACGCAAATGTCCTCTCGCAGAATGACCTGTCCCCGCTGGAGAGCCAGGTCCTGGAGGAATATGAGCGCCTGGCGAGGAACATGAACGAGGTGGGTCTGTCGTCCCTCCCACCCTGGGACGTGAGATGCGGGCGGTGCTGACTCTTGAGAATGACAAAAAAAAGCTGGCGGGTGCGTTGGACGAGCTGGCGATGAGGTCGGCGGTGGGGATTGGGGACGGGCTGCGGGAGCTGGAGAGGAAGACGAGCTTGGTGTTTACGCTGCTGAAGACGAGTGTGTATAGTATTGTGCTGCAGCAGGAGTTTGAGGGGGGGGAGGGGGGGGGGTGATTGGGTTGGGGTTGGGATGGGTGTGGAGGAGGAGGAGGAGAGGACGAGGAGGAGGAGAGGACGAGGACCAGCAGGACGAGAGGACGAGGACCAGCAGGACGAGAGGACGAGGACCAGGACCAGGACGAGGACAAAAGACTGGACGAGGGGGCGCATTGCAAAGGAGAAACAAAACAACAAATGTACAACTATTTATACAACAGACACACACACACACTCAGCCACCTGTCCGTCTACGTGTCCGCATGCCTATCATCCCATCAAAAAAAGAAAACCTCGTCTCCATTTTCCATTGTATATAATATATAAAGACCCACCCTCTATTCTAGTACACAGCCCCCCCGTAGTACACCTTCCTCACATCAACCAGCTTCTTGCCCCGGCCGACGGCAATCTCCTCCGGGTCGGGCTGGTTCATGAGCGCCTCGTACGCGGCCTTGACCGAGTTCATGGGGTTCTTGGAGCGCGGCATGCGCGCGTGGATGTCGTGGATGCCCGAGGCGCGGCACATTTCGAAGATGCGGTGCGGGCAGCGGAGTCCGAAGCCTGGCAGGAGAGGAGGATGTGTTAGCATTGAGAGAGAGAGAGAGAGAGAGAGAGAGAGAGAGAGAGAGAGATCAGGAGATCAGAAGACACAGAAGGACGAGACAAGGCAAGCGCGTACCTGGCGGGCGGGTAAACAGCTCGACGACCGTGCCCGACACCTTGGCCTTGGGGTTCCCGTAAATGGTGCGGTTCTCGTACCGCCGGATGGGCTTCATGTTGCGAATGGCCAGCAGCTGGGCCGTCTCGGCCGCCAGCCCGGCCTCGGTCGACTTGGCGATGCCGAGCCCGAGCCGGCCGTTGCCGTTGCCGGCAATGGCCACGACGGACGTGCTGCGCACCTTGCCCAGACGCGTCTGGTTGGAGACCCAGCGGGTGACGAGCACCTTGCGGTAGATGGACTGGATCTCCTTGAGCGTCAGGCCCGTCAGGCGCTTGATCTCCTGGTAGTGCCCGCCGTCGTCCTGGCCCTCGTCCTCGGGATCGGCCGCCGACTTGTACAGGCCCTCGACGCCGGGCACCTTGCCCAGCTCGGCCGCCTCGGCCGAGTAGGCGCGGCTGATGCCCGCGGGACCGTCGGCCAGGAGCTCCAGGTTGCTGGGCTCGACCTCGGTCTCGTCCGCCGCGGAGGACAGCTGGTCGAGCTCCCGTTTCCACTCGGCGTCCACGGCCTCGTCAAGCTTCTCGGCCTGCGCCTGCGTCAGCAGGTCGGCCCCGGAGGCGTTGGCGTTGGCGTCCGCTTCTGCTGGGGAGCCGCCGGGCAAGTCCTTCTCCTTGTCCTCCTCCTCCACCACGAGGTACTTCTTCAGCAGCTCCGGGTCGTTTTCCATGTCGTTGAGCTCCTCCTCCGTCAGGTCAATCAGGTCGGCGCCGTTGCTCTCCCGGACCCGCCGCAGGGCGCGGACCATGGCCCTCGTGAGCTGGTGGCTCGTCTTCGTGTCCGTCAGCCGCGACATGGTCGAGCCGTACTTGTCCACCCAGTCGTTGTGGTTGAGCCACTCGGGCTGCTGCGGCGTCACCTCCACCTCGGGCTTGACGTCGATCCGCGGGTCGAGCACGCTGTAGTCGTCAATGTAGGTCGGCCGGTAGGGGTCATCCCGCAGCCGGCCCTGCATGATCATGTCGTCCGGGTTGATGGCCTCCTCTCCGGCCCGTAGAGCTTCCAGCTGCTCGGGCGTGTACTTCTGCTTCAGCAGCTCCAGCTCCTTCTGGCTGTAGTCCGGGAACTTTTCCTGCCGGTACTTGGACAGCGTGGGGGGGTCAAGCAGCCCCATCTCGGCCGCCGTGACGTTCTTGAACCGTGGCCGCCGTTTGCACCGGGGCGCTGAGCTGTGGAACGCCCGACATGGCGCGGCTGCGGCTCGCGACGGTGTCGAGGCGATGCAGCGGCCGAGGAGGCTGTGTGCCGGGCGTGCAACGCTCATGGCCTCCGTGCCTGCCCGTCTGATACGGACTCGTGAGCACGGGCAAGAAAGTCTCCAAGAGAGAGGAACCCGGGTGTTGGCGAGGCTGGTTTAGGAACTGGGATGGTAAGGTTCGAGCAGCATCCTGCCTCGCGCGGGAGCAGAGCTTGAGATTTTTCCTGGCCAGGGACGGACAAATGCTCGACTTGGAGTTTCGTCTCAATCGGGCTTAGTGTCGAGCCGGAGGATATCACCGTAGTCACGTGAATCTAGCACGTGCATCACCCAGCCTGTCCGAGGCTGTACATGTCCGCGCCGCCCGCCGCCGCCGCCGCCGCCGCCGCCGCACCTTTTGAAACGGCCGTCTCAGGGCCGCCGTCTCAGGACCGCCTCCGGTGCTCGGGCCTCCTCCCTCTCCCAGAAATACGCCAGCAGTAGTTTGTCCTGTCCTGGCCTCCCTTCTCTTCCCTTTCCTCTTCAACCCGCCCAACTCGTCGTCAATCTCGCCTACACACATCTCCCCGAAACCCTGACACTTCTCTTTGCCTTCACACCTTGAGAAGAATCAAAATCCCCAAAATGACCAGCTTTGACTGGCTAAAAAAGGTTGGCGCTACCAACGAGGCTGTCGCCGTCCTCAGTGACCAACCCAACCTCTTTGTCAACTTGTTGCTGGTTCTGGCCGGGCTCTCAGCACAATGTCTGCTCATTTGGTATATTCACTATGCCACCTTGAAGCCCGAGCAGGCGGAAAAGAAGAACAAGAAGAACAAGAAGAACAAGAAGCAGGCTGCAGATAACGCCCGGACTGGCCCCGGACGCAAACTCAGCAACGCCACGTCAATATAGTCAGGGTTTCGACACATGTCCCTGCCATCTTTTAGGAACCGGGTTATTCGTCTTCACCATCACATTTCTTCTCTTTCCCTACTACTTCCCTTTTCGGGCCCTTGGCATACCCAAACGTTTTTGTTTTAACATTGGAATGCAGAAATGCTAGAAACAAACCTCCTGGGTCCCTTTGGGTGAACGCTGCGTTTTTGTCGTCGACAGTCTAGACCTTGTTCTTCTCTTTGGCCCAGAAGGTTCCACTGCCAATATGCTCCAGAGTCTGAGCTCAAGTCCGGCACATATATCATTTGGTTGATGTCTCGTCTGTGGACTATCTTGGCCTTTGATGACCATACCTACTCTTTCCACCTTCTTGCGCAGACTGGGAGACTCTGCGTTGCTCATACGGGCCAGGGATGCTGAGATTGTGGAGATGAATTCTCGCTTCGCAGATACGTTCTGGAACCAACGTTAGCTTGTTTCCAACATGTCGGGATCTGGAAAGAAATCACTACTTTGAGATATGGCACATCAAAGACTCCAGGAGCTAATCGCGACAATGGTGCAGCTGGTAACTTTTGCGTCAACATCTCAGTCTTGGAGGTACGCCCTCTCCCAGAAAACGCACTTTCCAACCACGCGGAAAGCAAAATATTCGTGTGAGGAGAAGTCAACGCGTCTGTCGCTTCCTCAAGCGCTCCTCTCTTCTTCGGTACCTTATATGGCAAATAAACCTCAAAATTTGTCTTGAAGTTTTCCAGAAAGTCGTCAACGGCGTGTCGATCGGCCGATCCAAGCTTGTTGTACTCTGCATTTTCATCATTGGCGCATGCAATTGGTGCTGATGTACCTTGACTGCAAAGCTTGATTTTCTTGCCAGATCGCTGGCCTCCGTCTCCTTTTTCGTCCTTGGAAGTCTGACTTGTAAGCAAGTCAATCGAGTATAGGGCTGAGCGCAATACAGCCACTGCGGCGGCGTCGGGTGGTGCCCATGCAGAAGACAGGTCAGGGTGCTGAAGAGAATATGTAACTCGGTTTGCGCGCCCCTCGCGAAGCTCTGAGACGGGAACAAGTCCAAGCTCCAAGCGCTCCCAGACCTGTGGTTCGTTAGCGATGGCCAACGCAGCATTGAACCGCCGCCAGACTCATCCTACATCGCACCTCGTTATCACGGCTTCGAGGTGATGCAGTGTGTCGGCATCAGAGACCGGTGTCCCATCGACGAAAAAATCAATCATAAAATGGCACAAGCCTTGTTTCGCCATCCACACGTTGGCTTTTCCAACCATCTGCTCAAGCTCCAGAGCTGTTTGAACAATCCCGCAGCTGTCAGGCAGAAGAATCTCAAGTTCCCCTGCCGAGGTCAAGCTTGTCTTTTCCGATTTACTTTCGATGCTGAAAGTCGGCAAAGAGATCGAACAAAGGCCCATCGTCCTGGTACAGCCTGCTCCGTCAAAGGCGAAATACCTAGCAGGTACCCCAGGACACGGAATCTGCTAGATGCAGGGCAGGTCAGGACATTCTTTCAACCTTTTGTACGACCAGCCATGCCTTCCTCGTTTTGCGACATTAAAACATGCCTGGTGCCTGTTTAGGCAGGAACGAGCCACAAAGCTATGCCACTACTACCCCGTAGGTAGGTACATAAAAGTCCTGAGAAAGAAACTCAATAATTTGATGGGTACACATTGGGCGGCGGAAATATATTGCCGCATGATGGTAAAAAACTATGAATTAGGGTCAAGTTACTATATACGATCAAACGCGCTGGAGTTGATTTTGCCGACCACGCTTTCCAGAACTTCTCGCCCATGTGCTTATTTAGCAAACCATGGGAACTTCTTCTTGCCTGGCTCTACTGGTCCCGCCGCACTGCTCTCGACCTGAACACTCCGTTGATAGATTTCCTAAAAAAGGGGAGGAGAAGGGTTCAATGGTTAGAAGACATGTCTGCATCTGCCCACACATGGTGATACATACCTCATCATCCATCGGCATGCGGCAGCCCAGAATCAAATCTCTGGCCGTGTCGTGCTTGGTTAGTTTAGGGTAAGCCGCTCCTTGGCTCTTCATGATGGGTAGTAGGATCTCGCCCAGTACTTCGAATTTCTTCCAGTTGATGCGATCCTCGTTAGGTCCGACAAAAGTCTTGCTACCTTCCTCTGCTGACACCAAATCCCTTCTGTGCAGGGGAAGGAATGGTATTCGCGGCA
This sequence comes from Claviceps citrina, assembly GCA_018360365.1. Lineage (NCBI taxonomy): Eukaryota > Fungi > Ascomycota > Sordariomycetes > Hypocreales > Clavicipitaceae > Claviceps > Claviceps citrina. The sequence goes on from SRQA01000002.1 coordinate 85,667, forward strand.
GCGGTGAATTCTCCCAGGCCAACCTGTACGCGAAATGACTCTTCTGAGTCCCCATCAAAATCACGAGCCTGGCAAACCGTTTTTGTACTTCAGCGGACACGAGAGCGCGTGTTTGTGCCAGCCGATGGATTGCCGTCTCATTGATGCCTGCAAGTACAGCCGCCAGGCCGTTGTAATTGTTCAATTGACGAAGCTTCAGGGCAATGCTCATAAACTTTTCCAGCATTTGTGCCCGATGTTTGGCTTTATCTCGCAGTATAATCATATTAACCACCCACTTGGCAACATGATTAAAGTGATTGATCATGCGATTGACATTCTGCAAACCCTTGCACTTGTCTCTTTGGGCCGTGGACAAGCTTACGTGGCGGACAAAATCACGGACTCGGATTGAAGAGAACATGATCCAGTCGATTCGTGTGAGCTCCTCGGCGATTTCGTTGTCGGAGATGTCCATAAAAGTGTGATATCGAGCTTTATCCATTGGCAAATGATCCGATGGCTCCAGAAGCATCGCCTCTCTCTCATATTCTTCAGAAGAGCTGAATGGAAATTGACTGCCTGCTCGACTTCCTCTGTCCATGGACGATCTGTCCGAGCCGCCAAGTAGCACATCTGATTGTGCATCAAATTGGAGACTACTGACGTCCGTGGAGAGCTCCTCCATCTCCTTGGAAAACACGTTGGAGGACGTTCCCTCCAAGAATGTGTCCGAATTGGCCCAGCCAGTGTCATCGTCCTCAATGACGTTTGAATGAAGATTGTGGCGCATTTGTTGAGCGGCAATCGTGAAGATCGGTTCGGTAGACAGGTGCTTGATCAAGTCTTCGAGATTGCGCCTCGTAGCTGGTCTCGCAAAATCACCAGGATACAGGGAAACCCACTTCGCAATAACTTCAACGATTCGAAGTTGAGTTGCCATTTTGATGAGATAAGGTGCCAACTCGTCATTTCGCACCTTCTCCAGTCGTACCAGAATTGCCGACAATAGCTGGCCCGGAGCGGCGAATTTTCGATAGAGACAGAGGAAAATATCCGAAAAGTTGTTATCTACTCTGGAGAGTCGTGGGGCGAGCAACCGATCCACTAGCTCCTCAAAGGCCACACCGGCCATATTCGGCTTTTCAGCAACGGCATCGTCGCCACGCCGAGCATTGACACTGGATATATCGTTCGAGCTTCTTCGAGACCCGGATCCGGATTCGTCAATGTCAAGAAATGAGTTGCCAGAGGGCCCATCGTTGCGAAAGCCTGCTTTTCAAATTGAAAGAAACGAAGAGTCATGTCAGAATTTGATCACGGTCCGACTTCGAGATCCCAATGTCCTCAAGCATCTATGACATACCTGGGCGAGGGCTTCTGGAGAACTGTCTTCGGTATGCGTCGCCTTGTTGTTGATTTGGAAACGCCCGATAGACCGAGATATCCGAGCTTGCCCAGCTTTGCCCGCTGTGCCCGCTGTGCACGCTCAACGGTCGTCCACCACTCGGTTCAGGAGCTTCGAGATTGATGGCAGAGTGTGTTCGTCTTCTGGAAACAGCCTCCCCGCCAATCTCGTCTGAAAGTTATTGTCAAGAACGGTCCTTGAGAAAAGCCCAACCAAGTATGTGTAACACACCTGCTCTATGCATAATGGCAGCACGTACGACGGCGTGCAGACAGGCTCGACAACAGTCCGATCTGTGAGTCGAAAGTTGATACTGACCAAGACACAACTTGAAAGGGAGGAGTTGGGCCAGCTCATTGACGTTGACGTCCCAGTCGTCTTCTGGGTGGTCGCATTTACAAGCACCAAGTGCTGCAGGAAGTCCTGAATTGTTGAGAGAAGCTGTCGGGCCAGAAAAAAAGGTCAGTCATTCGTTGGATGACGTTTCTATGATATTGATTGCTATGTTGCGAGCCGCGATGGGCGCAGCTAAATCCTTATAATATGGTTGTGGTGTTCGCGGGAAAGATTTGCTGCTGCACATACCAACCATTTGGGGAAGCCCACGAATAGAATCTTGTGACACGACATCATAAAGAATCAGAGCAGCGTCTACTCGGGGAATGACGTGACCGTCGATTTCCTTCGGCCACTGGATTGGCTGAGACTGATTGAGCTCGAAATGTTCCAAGCCCAACTCGAGGAGTGTAACAGTATGCGTGACATTGTCAACCGCCATGCGAACACTGGACGACTTTGTGGCAGGAGTCTGAGCCAAGTCCAGAGCATGCTGGATAAAGGCCGATTTCCCGACGCCATGGGCGCCGATGATGGCAATGTTGTAGCTGCTGTCCATTATGAGTCTATGAGGATGGAACACGGCTGCCAGAGGGAGAAGCAATACGGGTCAGCCCATTCCCATTCTTGAAGAGAGATGGGTCTTGGTCAGAGCCTTCATCAGCGACTGACAGCATGGAGGATGATTTGGGCAACCTTACCTAGTTCAGCGCGGGTCCAATGGTCAACGACTCTCAGCGGGGAGGTGGCCAACGTAGAGTTGTGTTGTTGTCATCGCTGTCGTCCTCTGGCTCGGCTAAAGCGCTTCGTCGGACTCGTCGAACTCGTCACGCCCAGCGTCGGTGTCGTTGGTAGGATCAAAGTGTTCAAGTCATTCACGAGGAAGGTTTCGCGGGCGCCTCCGAGCCGAGTCTTGGCACGGGGGGACCTTTGGTCGGATCCGAAGCCACGGTTGACCGGACCGAATTGGAGCTGCGAGTAGCGGTCGTCGCGTTGGAAGTCGAGATAGGAGAAGAACGTTTCGGCAACGACGCGGGACTATTCAGACGGCCCACGGCCCGACGCCCTCTCACTAGTACCACAATTAGAATCGTTCGACGTCGTCGTCCCAGTAGCAGCTGGTCGGCGCGATGCACATAAAGGCCAGGAGACGGTGGGCGAAGCAGCATGTAGCAATTGGATGTCCCAGAACGTCCAGACGAGGTCGAGGTTGAAACAATCACCAACCGAGGTCGACAGCCACGAACACACTAGCTGGTAATGGCCTGGATAGAAGTGGAAAAGCCACTTACCGAAAACCCCGCCCTGGCGGGACTATCTGTGGCAAAAGGGGGATTGTATTTCGTACACCAGCATGTAGCAATGGACGCGCAACGATGCTCAATCCAAGCTGGTCGTTGACGCGTTGCCCCCCTGAAAGCACATGGGATGACAGGGGCGACGCTGCTCAAATCAGCCCGCGCCGTGGAGCAGCGATGCTGGAGCCGCAACGTCGATCGGGCAGTCGATCGGGCAACTTGCATGCACATGGCATATGCACACTGCCTTCGTCGCTCGACTTTGGCAAGGCACGGGCAGATCCTTGGCGGTCAACAACATGAGGCCTCAAGCGCCGGTTACTGACCGCTGTACCTGACCGGTAGGCTGTGGCCATATCGGGTCAACCACCGGACATTTTGACTCGGGACAAGATCTGTGTAGCGAGGTGACCGAAGGCTTGGTGGGGCATCACCGGGCATGCCCACTTGGTTCCTTGGTTCCAGCAGACTACAATCTGTTCCCGCATCTTTGTCGAAAGTCCAGTTGGAAATTTGCTTGCCCATATTTGTTCCCGCATGAGCATGCTGTCATGGTGTTGAGATTCTTTGAGCACCGACGTGCAGCTGAAGCAGGCAAATGCGTCCATTCATTTCAGTTGCCAATGTTTCAGGTACGGGGTAGGTAGTGGCGTCCGCCATCCTGGCGCAGACAGATTATACATGCATGCACATCGCCCAAAGCATCGATCGATTGATCGGCAACCCCAGAAACGATCTGTGACCCCCAGCACCGCGTCCACACGGATTGAATGCCGCCCACTTTGACACGATCCCTTTCGTTCACTCACATGGACAGGGGAAAGAAAAAAGGGAAAGAAAGTCCGGACCCTATTCCGGCGCGCATGGGTTTGATGGGGCCACAAAAGAGAAAAAATAAAAAATAAAAAACTAATGAAATATCCTCATTAAATAGTACTAGGTACCTACTAAGTAGTTGTCCAGACAAGGTTGTAAGTTGTAAACTAGCACGAGGTACCTAGGAAGGACCCATGCGGAGCATTTTGTGCATCTTTGGGCATCATCCGGCTCCAGAAGGAAGGAAACACGCCCCCCCCTTCCCCATCTAGGTACCTATTGTCTTGGCGCTTGCTCTTCGGCAGTTCGCGGTCTTTGACACGTACTAGGGGAGGTAGGTAGTACCCAGGTACACACGATCTGGTGACCAGACCAGACCAGCCAGACCTTTCTTTTAATACCGAGCAGGCATGACCACCTCCCACCTTTCATTTTGTTTTTTTTGTTATCTCAAGGTACCTTTTTTGGTTTTCTCCTAACGAAAAAAGTAGGGAAAAAAAAGAGGCAACTGCAAAAAACTCACGTCAATGGAGACGCCAAACATGCAAAGAAGGCGCAGTGAGACATAGTTTTGACTACTACCTAGTACCTACCAAGGTAGTAGGTACTCTTCCAGTCAAATCGACCTGCTCCTTGGGAATCTGCCGGTGCGTCTCTGCCAGGTCTGAGCGCAGAGACTGGGTAGAAGCTTCAGGACAACCAACCTTGCACATAGAAGCTTCAGGACAACTAACCTTGCAACAACCCCCCCCCCCCCCGGCTTCTTTCAAGGACAACAAGAACACGCGAGAACGTTTTTGAGCGAATTCTGTTCTTCATTGCACCTGCCCTGGTCGGGGATCCAAGTTTATCGTTCATCAATTATTCTCAGCAATTGAGTGGTAGACTTTGCACCACGTCGGCACGGCACCATTTGCCCATCATTCTCTCATTCTCTTCACTCTTTCTTTATTCTTCTTCTTTTCTATAATTTGCCCGTGTTCGACTCAGACATCCATCTGCAGCACATAGGGTTCGACTCCCAATATGCTGCTTCACACAGGTTATCCACCAAACCACCACCAGCTGCCTACCATGGCAAGACCAAAGAGCATCAAGGCACCCTCTAAACCGAAGTCGCAGCCAGCACGGTCCCAACCGGTTGATCCACAAGAACTCTCAAGAAGACTGAGCGTCGTGCTAGCAGAACAAAGAGCGCGTGCGGACAGAAAGCGACGGGCGACGACAGAAGCCGCAAGCAAGCTAACGCAACACTCTTCCAGCAGCCGGCCGAATCGCAACGCCGATCAAAAGTTCTCCGGTGGTTTGGACCGGGCGAAACCCGAAATCGGGATTACACACAAGCCGCAACATTCGTCGTCACTTGAAGAGACGTCACTTAGTCACCTCTGTTCCAAGAAGCCTGGCAAATCAAGCACTCAGGACAACCAAGATGAGGTTAAAAACAAGCCTACATACCGACATGTACCCAAGGTAGCCGCCTCGCAATTCACCAGCACAACAACGACTGAATCGGCATCTGAAAAGGGTCCGATACATGCCTTGTCCCGGCACGCAATGCGGTTCCACCTTGACGGGCCGAATGCAAGCCCAGAAGCAAGAGCAAATGACCCTGATGCTCCTCCATATGAGAAGAACAGGGCCCTGAGAAGGGCCCAGACTATGCGCGAGCGTCACTACAAACGGAACCCGGTCGACAAGCCCAGTCTGCCCATCACCTCTCAGCCAGACATGAGTCTGTATGCTCTGGGCACATGTCACATCCGCCAAAGTTCGAGATCCGACAAGACAGTGGATGATGAATCGAGAAACGCTAGAAGGATGAGCACTGGAAGCATGCTGGGACGATCAGAGCCTCATGCGGCCGAGTCCTTCGAGTTGGCCGCCGTGTTTCTCTCAGCGGATAGACCGGAAATCGTGGGCAATCCAAACGACCATCGAGTTGACTGGACCCAGAGTGACGAGCGGACAGGGGCCAATATAGTCGTCAAACCGGCCCCCACACAGCCTGAGTTACGAAAGACAGAATCTAAGTGGAAACTGAAAGGTCGACTTGGAAATTTTGGGAGGCACAATAAGGAAGACAAGCTGCTCACGCCGCCGGAAGAGTTGTTAGCAGTTGGTGGTCCGCCCAAGTCCCCAATTGCAGGCTTCCTATCACGATTCAGACGTTAGTTCTCATGTCCACATGAGATCATGAGTTTGTCAGAGGAGGAGCATCATACCCATTGTAGAATAAATGGCGAGAGACCCCATATCCGTATGACCCTTCTTGAGGTCACCAACAGTGCTTACTTAGTACAAAATAGTAAACAGTTGCCTAAGTCCCAGGAGCCCCCTGATTTTTCTTCATTATTTTCTAGGAATCGCTGGTGGTGGACATATGATCATGCTCTTTCCTGCGCCATCAGCCGCTCTATTAACTTGCTGTCCTCGTGTGCCACCTGCTGCTGCAGAAGCGTCGTAGCCTGGCTATTTTGATCTTCAGCATTAATCAGGTGTAGCACGAGCTCTGAGTACTCCCGAATGGCATCACCGGCCTCGCCCTCCAGCTTGCGAGCCCTGCGCAGCGCCTCTTTCCCGTTCTTGATGCCAATATCGTGATTCCAATTCTCCTTCCTGGCGACGCCTTGCATCAAGGAGGCCGGTATTCTCTTATCGAGAGCCTGCTCGGGGGGTTGCGTTGCGGCATGTATAGCACGTAGCTGCTCGGGCAGATTGGGGTATTTGCGGAACAGGTACTGCAGCTTGTGCGATGTATCGAGGGCGCGGAATGGATTCGACGGATCATGGGGGTGTGGCTGGGCCGGGGGGGGGTCGTTGCTCGGCGCGGGTTTGGGGACTGGTTTCGGCTCGTCTGGTGGGTGGTTCTCCTTGTGTAGTTTGCTGCAAGCTACGGAGCAGCTGTTTTTTGTTTCGATGAGGTTAGCATTCGGATACTGAATCGCTTTGGAAACCCGCCGTTTATTTTGGGGTTTCCTTGTTTTTTCTTTTTTTTTTTTTTTTTT
>SRQA01000020.1:0-60938 GCA_018360365.1 Claviceps citrina
TTTCCGCCCCCCCCCAAAAAAAAAAAAAAAAAAAAAGAGAAAACAAAATCAATAGTCCTCATCCTCGGAATCGCTATTATCGTGCACCCGGATCGCCCTCCACCGCCTGTCGGTCAGGTCCTGCGCCGCAGTGCCCTCGCTCTCGGGGTCCACGTAGCCAGCACCGCCGGCGACGCTCAGCGCGACCGGCAGGAACACCAGGGCATGCAGCGCGGCGAGCACCACCAGCGCCAGCCACACGCGGAAGTAGTAGATCTCGAAAATCTTGGACCGCGTAAAGGCCAGCACGCACACGCCCAGGAGCTTGGTGACGGTGATGCCGGAGAAGACGGAGCCCCCGACGTTGACGAGAGAGGTCCAGGCGCGGGCATCGCGACCTCGCAGCGTCGTGTTGTTGCTCTCCATGACGGTCCGCGAGGGGAACATGAAGGCCCGGGCAATGTGAGCGCAGAACTCGACCGAGATGCCCACGCAGATGATGAGATTGACCAAGGATACCGCGTTGAGGGAGACGCCAAACACGGCCATGGCGCCCATGATGTCAATGACGGTCATGATGACCGTGACCGTCAAGACGGCCGAGGTCAAGACCGAGCCCAGCAGCAGCGAGGCGACGACGAATATGATGGCCACAAGGGCTGACAAGAGGCCCGCCGTCAGAGGGACGATGCTGAGGTACTGGTCGAAGAAGATGTAGAAGACGCTGTACGGAAATACGTCTTGCCCGGTCCGGTCCGTCATCTCGGACGCGATGCGACGAGCCGCCGAGTATGCGTTGATGAAGTCGGCTTGGCTGCGGAGAGGTGTATGCGCGGTTCGGAAATGACTGGCCTCGATCCTCTTCTCCTCCTGATTGACGACCACTGCGTCGCCATACGCTGCCATGCCGCCCAATGGACACGTGTCGTCTGCTGCAGAAGACAGGAACTTGTGCAGATAGTGGACGAATTCGTCGTCTTCTGGCATTCCATGCAGCGTCGTGTTCCAGGCTGGCTTTCGACCCGCAAAGCAAGTCTTGCCGTTTTCTACACAGCATTGCTCATAGACCGGGTTGAGCCACAGAAAGAAATCGTCCATCCAGCTGGCCGTAGGGGAGGCGATATACGACAGACTCGGGCGCTGGCGCTCGAGTTCCAGCGTGTTGGTCAACGACAGCCTTTGGCATGAGGTAAATCTCGAGCAGACCGCTCGTTGCTGTTCCCGCTGTGCAATGTTGACGCCGCGTGTGACAAAGTACACAGGCGGCCCTGACTCCATGTAGTCATACAGATCGTTGAAATAGGGAATCAAGTACGATCCATCCGGAATGGCCACTCGCTGGTCGAGGCCAAACTCGATCATGGGGAGCAACGCAAGCGCAGCGGCAAAAACGCCGAAAAACACGGCAATGACGGCCATCTTGACGCGTCTGAGGAGCAGACTAGGCGCGTACGTGTTCTTGATAAAGACCTGGAGGAAGCTTTCCTCCTCAATTTCCGACACATGGCCGCTGCCCACGTAGCTGTTGTTGCCGTTGTGGTAGATGCGAGCCTTTTTGATCTGCCACCACGGCCAAAGTTCGCACCGACGATCTTCCACGCGCATCTGATTCAGTGCCAGGAAGGAGACAAACATGGTCATTTGAAGAAGGGCATTGACAAAGACGGCTCCGGCCGCATAGGCGGCAAAGTTGCGTACAGCAGGCATGCCCACGGCAGCTCCCAGCGCAAAGGCCACGGTTTCTGTCAGAGCAGACAGCAGGATAGAGGGCCCCATGCGACCAAGGGCTCGGGCAACACGCTCCTCTACCATCCGGTCAGGGCAGCTCAAGTTGACTCTCTCCAGTTCGTGAACAATCAGGAAGATGTTGTCCACCCCCACGGCCAACACGATGAACGGAATCACTTCCACAATAATCAGGGTTGCCTTGAGACCGACCCAGGAAAAGAAACCAATAGACGCCGCGATCGACATGAGCACTATGAGAATGCCCAGAAAGCCGAGCGAGACCTTGGATTCGACGAGGAGCAGCGCCGGGTTCCGGAAGACATGTTTAAAGGGCGTTCCAAGAGCCATGCAGGCGTAGATGAACATGACAATGTAGCTGATGACCACAATCTTGGCGTCTGTATTGGTTGACTTGTTCAACTCCTGCTCCAGACTGATCTCTGTGTTGAACGAGAGTCGAAGCCCCCGCTGTCTAGCCTCATCTTGTACCTCCAACAAACGGTCGCGCAGTTTGTTCTCCCAATCAATGACTACGCCGCGAGCGTCGCTGCCTTCGGGCGGGTTATTGACGACCCAAGTGACAGTGAGGGCCTGCGCGTTTGCAACGTCATCGTCATATCCTCCCAAGATCATGCTGGGATCGAGGGGTTGGCCAAACTCTGGGCGACAGTCGACGGGGGACTTTGTGCATTTTCGGAGATCGTCTTTCCATGTCTTGGGATCGATCTCACCACCCTTGGCAAACCAATAGCCCGTCACCGACTGAACGACACAGGCATCGCCCATGGGCTTCAGACACAGGTCACCCAGATACTTGCCATAGGTTTCGCTTTCCAGAGATTCTATGCTCTTCTCAATGCCTCTCCACCACCTCAGAGTTTCGTAGCTGAGAACCGGACCGGGTCCGCTTGGCAATGTGTCATTCACCAGGAATATCTTTTCCGCACGGTAGAAGGGACCAAAATTGTCGTCGAAGTAGGCTTTTTCCTGCGCAGCGGCAGACGATGGGCTCACCCAAAGGCGCGCAGGATCTTTCTCCAGTTCGAATCTGAACCAGCCGGCGCTCAGAACGGCAATGATCAGTAGACTGGCGCCAATTGTAAGACCGGGGTAGCGTGATGAGGCATGACCGAGCCGATAAAACAAGTCGTCGCATCGATCATTGAGCCAGTATCGTTTGGTCGGACGATCTCGCATAGCTTCCATCAGCACAGGGCCACCTTCGTCCTCCTCATCATCGCTGTGTGAGGATTCGTGAAGCAACCTTGTGCGCTCGACTCTGTGCTGAGCATATCGCTTCCACGCTACATGAACGAAGATGGTGGCGAAAAAGGCAAGGAGAAGTACCGAGTATGTCAAGATGGACGCAAAAGACAGACATGGTAGCACACCGACGTGACATGAACCGGACTCGTTCACAGCAGGAAGCTCGGGGCACATTGCAGGACAATCGACACAGACGCATTGATAGTCTGGGTCCTCGTCATTGCACTTCTTGGGCGTCATGTCCAGCGCACCCATGCTGGGGTCCTCGTATGATTCGGGATAGTTGATCTGGAAAGGCGAGCCGACCAGTGGTTTCCTGTCGCCCATAAACTTGAGCATGTCGTGATAGTTCTTGGCACCACCTCCAATCAAGTCCATTGCTCTGCTATTTGCACCGCCAAACTTGACTTCTTTGCAACTATCGTAGAAACCTTTGCCGTATTTCTCCGATATAAGCTGATCTAACTCGGTGACCAGTAGCTTGCCGTTTTTGGGCGCAGCCTGCGTAACGTTGACAAACAGTGACTGGTCGGGAGAGCAAGTAAACTTGCAGAACATGTTGAAGAAATTATGCTTGCAGGCAGGACACGAGCCGATCAGGGTATTGGGAGTGCCAAGCTCGGCCTTGAGAGATCGGACCTAAGGGTTTCGCCAGTAAGCAACTCGTCCTTGAATGGAACGGACTGTTGGAGTCAGAATCGTCAATATTCACCTGATCCAAAGTGCAGCAAACTGGGACGTCCGCCCATTCTGCTCCGCAGAGATCAACAAGTTCCTGTCGCAGCTCAGCATCGGGGTCTTGGGCCAAGTCATTATCGACGCAAGGAAGCTCTTTGCCGAAGAAGCTCTGCTTGCCACATTGGCCCCGAAACGCGCAACGACCGGCCTCGTGCTTGGCCGTATAGGGCGCCTCGTCGGCAACAACAACAACAACATGTAGCGCTGATGCAATACCGAGAAGAGTGGCGACACGGTGACGCATCTCGGATTGCTGGGCGGGCCGTGTCCGCCGCCGCGGGGGATGCCTGGTCAGGCACGAGCTGTCAAACGGGAGGGCAAAAGTAGAGGAACGGTGCAGTGCAGAGTGAGAGTGTGGTTTGGCGAGGATGAGAAGTGAGCCTGGTCGATGTTGTCGGTGTTGTTATGTCACGCCGTCACGGGGAGGACGGTCGGGTGAGGCGTTGAGAGGCGTATCCGGTATCGATACTGAGCAATGAGCCTGTTCAGTGTTGCCGGCTGCAGCTACTGTGGAGTCGACGTCAAGCTCCGAGGCATTGTGATTGGATGCTGCGGCTGGGCGCACAAACCAAGCCCAGTCGACTCGGGAGCTTGTGTCAGTCAGGATGCCCACGAAGGAGAGAAGCTGTGCCATCTTCGAACAGAACAAACGTGGTCGCCGACACGGGGCGGCTTCAAGATGCATGGCCACTTCAAAGCCACATCAAATTGTATATAGGAACACAAGCGCAAGCACATGGCGGCCGGCGGACTGCATCGGAGAAGAGCCGTCCTTCTCGCGCACACGTGATTGTTGTTTTGCCAAAAGTCAAATCGAAGGCGCTAAGAAGCCGGTCCGTGATGCGCACACACACCACCACGCGCAACATGCTTCCGCCTCATTCACCCCCCTCGCCCTGCCGCTTCACTGGTGCCGCCCGGCGCCATGCGCAGTAAAAAAAACGGCACGTCTTGTACAAACGCGGCTCGGATGGCCTCCTGAAAAGCCCGGATCATGACTGCTGACGCCGACACGGCCGCTCAATCTATTTGTTTTTTTTTTTTTTCGCTTTGGCCACTTGATTGAAGCCGTACGTGTTGGCCACGGGACAGAATATGACGGATGAGAAGGAGTCTGAGCTGCTGCTGCATGGGCTGGTGGTTAGTACTCGACGCAGTCCGTAGCTTAACCATGCGCCGCTCATAGCCGTGTGCTGACACTTTTTTTTTTCTTTCCTCTTTTTCTCGTCCCCGCCAGGACTCATTCCACACTTTCCTCGACGAGGCACTCATTGTAGCCATAGCAGGCGACTTTGATCTAAGAGACCCTTCTGCATACAAAGAAGCGCAATCTACACTACAGGATGTGGCGCAAAGCGTCCCCTCGGAGGAGGCGTCCGGATTCAATCCCAGCGGTATTCTGCTGGCGGCCGCAGAGGAGAATGTAGAGACGTCGACTACAAGTGCCAGCTACAACGCGTCACAGGCTTGCGCAACGGATAAGTCAAGCACCGATGCATCATCATGTGTGCCCGACTCCCCCCGGCAAGGCCCCCGATTGACGTCCTTCAACCAGGACAGCGAGGAGGATAAAGTTCTCGTCCTGCAGGGCATGTTTGCCGAGCTGAAGCCCTATGATGTCAGCTATGCGCTCAGGAAGGCGGATGGAGATTTCCAGACCGCATTGGACGACTTGCTCAACATCCAGTATCTGCAGTCGACCGGCCAGCAAATGAAAGGAGTGGATGGTTTCTTCGTGGCCGACGCCATCACCAACCCTGGCACGAGAAAAAAAAATAAGAGGAAGAAGAAGAAGAAGAAGGGGACACAAGGCACGTCTTCGGATCCAGATCTACCCAGTGATGAAAGCTCGTCGCCTCGAATCTCAGCAGCAGCACACGGTATGGCCCTTCCTTCCATCAAGGTCCTATTTCTCTGTTCTCGCCTATTCTACTCTATTTCCCTTTTGATTTCTTCTTCTTCTCTTCTACTTCTTATCCTTTTTCCTGTTTCTCTATTTACACTACTCTATTTCGTCCTCACATATTTTTCTTGAACCTTGGTTTCTTGCTAGTCGTTTGCCCTGGCTGACGAAAGGTCCAGACCAGGATAAAGTGCAATATATCGCAGAAAGATTCGGTATACCATCGGATGAAGTCGCCCCTATCTATCGCAAATGCCGAGGATGCCAGGGTGCGACAGCCGTAGAACTGCTGAAGCAGTACATCGCTCACGGCATCCAAAGCCAAGACGAAGGGGGAAGAGAGACATCCGAGGCTCTGGTCAACAAGTACCGTCACGTCCCACCCGACTTCATGCCGACCATAGTCCACGTGTCGGGCTCCATTCCCCAGTTTGCCGAGGACATCGCGGCGCTCGTGGAAAAGCACTTTGCCAAACCGACCCGGGCCAAGAAGATGGATCTAGCCTACAGACTAACGCCGCTGCCCCGAGAAGAAATCGAAGGCGAGGTTCCTGCTTCATCTCCGGGGAGCAGATCCGCGCCGCAACCGGGCCCTGCCGTCAGACCAGCGCCAATGAACTCGATGAGCCTGGCAGAGGCGATGAGCCGCGCAGACACGTTCCACCAGGCGCACCGCGATGCTGCTGCAGCGGCGGCCCGATTGCACCGCCGAGGCGCATCAAGCCCTCTGTATCGACAAGCCGCCGCATACTACACAGACAGGGCGCGGGAGCAGGCGCGGTGTGCCCAAGGCGCCACCTCGACGGCCGCAGATCTCCTCGTGGACCAGCAGAGCACGCACGACTGCATTGACCTCCACGGCGTGTTGGTCCACGACGGGGTGCGCATCGCCCGCCACAAGGTGCAGGCTTGGTGGCAAGGGCTGGGTGAGATGAGAGACAGAAAGGTGCGAGAGCAGGGCGGATTCACCGTCATCACGGGGCTGGGCCGTCATAGTGCTGGCGGCGTGTCGCAGCTGCGGCAGTCTGTGGCCGCGGCGCTGCTGCAAGACGGGTGGAAGGTGAGTGTTGAGACGGGCAAGTTTGTCGTCACGGGCCGGAGGAGACGTGCTTGACGGGGGATGAGAGAGGGCATTTGGATGCATATGAGAGAGAGAGAGAGAGAGAGAGTTCAAATCCACGGTTGTGTCATGAGTTTGGATCGAGGCAAAGATTTTAGAATAAATGTACTGTTGGCGTGTAGGCTCTATATCCCCAGGCCATCTCCCCAAAACCTAAGCACGCTTCGCATCAATCGCGATCCCGCACCGCTCCCACACAGCATACCCCGTCAAAAGGGTACTGAACAACATGGCAACCGCCACCGTGCCCACCTCCATGTCCACCAGCCCCATCCTCGAAGCCGGAATCGCAAGATCCAAAACCTCGGCAGCGAGTTTCCTCGTCAGGGCGCCAATCTTGCGGCCGTGCTGCTTGTCCAGCACCTCCCTCTCCTTCTCCCGCTTTCGCCTCTGCCTCTCAGCAGCAGCAGCAGCAGCAGCAGCATCGTCATCATCATCATCATCAGACTTCGCCGTCCCCGTCGTCTTCACATCCCCCTCACCGCGGTCAGACACGGCGAACACCCCCCCCGTCGGCGGGACAGCCCGGTCCGCAAACGCGCCCAACAGGCGGACACAGGACCGCAAAACGGCACACAACAGCGCCGCGAGCCACAGACCCTGGGCCTGCCCATCCAGCTTCACGGCCGCGGCGCGGCCCAGCACGGAAACGTGCCTCCCGGGCAGCAGGTCGGGCAGCGTGAGGGACTCGACGAGGCCAAAGAGCCCGAAGAGGCTGTCCGCCGTGATGGAGAGCCATGCCTCGAGCCTGCTCTTCCCGGGCGAGGGGGGGGAGGCGAGGCCGGAGAGGCTGGACTGGAAGCTGCCAAGGCACCAGAAGAGGCGGATGGCGCGGCGGGCGAGCTTCAGGTGGTTGGAGAGTTCGAGCATGGCCAGCACACTGGCTTGATGGACGGCCTTGGGCTGGCCGGGGAGCAGGACGGGTAGGAGGGTTGGGTGGACTGTCAGGATGGTGAAGAGGGCTTGGAGGAGACGCATGAGGCGTTCGAGTCCGACTGTTTTTTTTTTTTTTTTGTTTCACATTGCATGCTGTTAGTGCCGGCTTTGACTCCGTGTGGTGGGCATCCTGAAGGACATGCAGCATGATGCCTGTCCATCACTCATCTCCTCCTTCTCCTCCTGCTTTCTTTCGTATCCAGCTCATCCTGCCATTTCCAGACAATGGCTTTCTTCCCCTCCTTCAAATGTGCACACGAAATAACCTCACTCAATGGAACAAAACAGCACCACGTACCAATGTCGGTGCCAAAGGCGACAAACTGCTCAAACGTTCCTGCCATGATTTGTGTGTGTGACCCAGGGCCGGTGAGCGTGCGAGATGTGACTTGCCCCTTTCCTGACACGTGCGAGGGCTTCGGGGAACCCCCCTGGGCGCTGGCCGCTGGGGCACAGTGCGGTGCGGCGCGGCGCGGCGCACCCGCAGGTGGGTGATGGGTTATTTTCTGCCTAACAAGAAGAAGAAGTAATTCTTCACCCTCCTTATGAGCAGGAGGTGCCTTGCTATATATATAGCTTACAAGCTTTTCCTTTGCACTCGGCAATCTGCTATGCAACCCCGAGGCAAAACGCAAGGCCCAAGGGTCACTGTCCCGGCTAAGTGTAGCAGAAAACGCTCCGCACAAGGATGAAGCTGCCCATCTAGAAAGGCCGCCGAGCTCAAAGGCACACACTCTCTCGAGTCCTGCTGCAACATGAAGTTCGTCGCAAGTTGTGGTGCCTTGGAAGAGACAGTCGGAGGTTGTGGCTTTGTTCAATGAAATGCCTTTTGTTTTCCCTCGAGGTTCTGGTTCATCATGTCTACGACATTTCGCCATCTCGCCATTTCGCAAGGAGCAAAGACGTACCCGTCACCAAGAAAAAGAAAAGACAAAGAAAGAAGGAAAGAAAAGTCACATTACGAAACATAGTAAATATAGATACAGCTGCCGGCAAATTTTTGCGGGCATGCGGGACGGGACGTAGGCAGGGGAGCTAGCTACCAGCCACATAAAACTTGACGCGCTCACGGACGTCAAACCATCTTTTTTTTATGCCTTCCACCCATGCATGACTTTCCTCAATGTCTAGTCAACGAACGGGGGATGTACAGTAAATTTTTAAAGAAAAAAATTTACTGGCCAGGGGAAACCAGCTTCCCCAGTGACTTTGTGTTGGCGTTCCACCCACCAGCCAGAGCTGGGCCACCGTTCTCCTGCGAGAATTTCTGCATTCTGGCCTCCAGCTCAGGTCGGAAGTGGCGGATGAGACCCTGAATAGGCCAGGCAAAGGCCTCGCCCAAAGCTATAGAATTAGACGCGTTAGAATCAGTGCTGTTCAAGCGCAATAGCTGTAAAAGACGTTTTTCGAAAAAGAAACTTGGACTCATAGGTACATACCGCAAATCGTGTGCCCCTCAACCTGCTTCGTCAACTCTTGGAGCATGTCGATTTCTCTTTCGCGCCCCTGACCACGCTCGAACCGCGACATGATCTGCTCAGTCCACTTGCTACCCTCGCGGCAAGGAGTGCACTGGCCACAACTCTCGTGTCTGTAGAAGTGGCTGAGGCGTGAAATGGCACGGACAACATCGGTACTCTTGTCCATGACAATGACAGCAGCAGTTCCGAGACCAGACTGACTGTCTTTCAGGGCGTCAAAGTCCATCAACTGGTCATCGCATATTGCCTTGGGAAGAATCGGAGTTGATGAACCACCGGGGATGACGGCCAGCAAGTTGTCCCAACCGCCGCGGACACCACCGCAGTGCTTATCGATCAGTTCACGCAGAGGAATCGACATCTCCTCTTCGACAGTGCAAGGATTGTTCACATGACCAGAGATGCAAAACAGCTTGGTGCCCTGGTTTCGTTCGCGGCCGAAGCCGGCAAACCAGCTTCCTCCTCGGCGACAAATCGTAGGCGCGACGGCGATGGTCTCGACATTGGCCACCGTTGACGGGCAACCAAAGAGACCGACGGCAGCAGGGAACGGGGGCTTGAGACGAGGCTTGCCAGGCTTTCCCTCCAGAGACTCAATCAGAGAGGTTTCCTCGCCGCAGACGTAGGCACCGGCACCGCGGTGAATGAAGACGTCGAAGTCGTACCCGGAACCGCAGGCGTTCTTGCCGATCAATCCGTCCTTGTACGCTTCGTTGATGGCATTCTGCAGCACCGCAGCTTCGTCGACGAATTCACCGCGAATATAGATGTAGGCTGCTGTCGCATTCATGGCTCGGCCGGCAACGAGGCAGCCCTCGATGAGCTTGTGGGGGTCCTTTCGCATAATCTCGCGGTCCTTGCAGGTTCCGGGCTCACCCTCATCGGCGTTGACAACAAGATATCGAGGTTTAGTATCCTTGTCCCAGTCCTTGAAGTTCATGAAAGACTGTGGGAAAGTGGCCAGCCATTAGTATCAACTTCAATGCATGAGGGAGCAAACAAATGAACGCACCCATTTGAGTCCAGACGGGAAGCCAGCACCGCCACGTCCTCGTAGACCAGAGGTCTTGACCTCGTTGATGATCCAGTCGTGACCTTTGAGAATGATTTCCTTCGTCTTGTGCCAATCTCCCATCTTCTTCGCGCTCTTGAGATCGGGAGGCAATCGGCCGTAGAGATTCTGGAAAATACGATCTTGGTCCTTGAGGCCTCCATGCCTGGGCTTAGGGGTACCGTCCTGTACGGTGGCCAAGCCCCTCACAGCAGTCCGTGAAAGGTTCGCCACCTTGTTCGACGCCGCTTTCGAGGACAGCATTGTGTCGTTGACCTGTTGGGGCGGCGAGTCGGAAAAAAATGTTAAGGGTCGTGAATTTGGCTTGAGGTTTGCCGTGCGGCCGATGCGGCGAGACTTGTCTAAATGTCAGCGTCAGAATTGCGGGTGCTGTGGTTGGGCAATCCTTGGTGTCAATGCATTATCCGCCCCGCTAGTGACTACCTCTTTATGTGCACGATGATTGGCGGCGATGCAAGTACTGTGCATCATTTCTGTTAGTGCACACTCTCCCCACATAGCGTTCCTCTGCACTCCGCTACGATTTCGCGCTAACTGATTGCAGGACGTCATGCAAAGCTTCACATTTCTGTTTCCATGGATAGCGAAGTATTCTTTTCACAGTTCTCGTCAAGCTCTAGATTCTTTCTTGGACTTTTCCACAATGTCAACCAAGCGGCATTCCATCCTGCCGGCCATTGACCGCAGTGGTCCAAAGCCGCCTGTCAACTTGTCGTCTTCTCTCACCATTTCCGATAATGCCATCCTTCAAGGCACACATTCCATAACGATACAAGCAGAGACCGTTATTCATCCCCGAGCCCGACTCGAATCACATTCTGGCAGCATACTCATTGGACGGCGATGCATCGTACATGAGCGAGCTCATATTGGAGCTCGTCCCGCTCATCTACACACAGCCAAGACCGGAGGTGTCGTGCTCGGTGACTACGTGGTGGTCGAGGTCGGTACTATAATCGAGTCCGGGGATACTGAAGTCGGCGAAGGAACCACATTACAAGTGGGATGCAGAATTGGTAGCGGGGCCAAAATAGGAAAACACTGCACAATCTCTCACAAGTCTGTCGTTGCACCTGGTGAGGAGTTGCCAGATAATACCGTTGTTTACTCTGGCGGCCTGCGTAGGCAGGATAAACGTGGCGTTGCGGACATGCGGAAGCTTAGCTTGGTCAAGCAAATTGCGGTCCTGAAGAAGATGATCCCCAGCAATCCTGAGAAGTTCAAATGATTTTTTGACGGCACAGAATCGTTGCCAAGACCATATTCTTATTATTTCAAAGCGGTCATCAATCATACGCATCGAACTATCTCGACGGGTTTCATCAGTATGTCATGGCATCCTCGAAAAGCATCCGGAGTTGTGCTTTCTCCGCCTGGAGCTCTTTGTCCAACCCAGGTGCCAACATAAGTACACGAGCTTGAGGGATCGTGCCTTCAACAAGAGCATCGATGTGCTCACTCCCGAATCCCAGATCCCTTAATCCTGCAGGCTGGCCACCAAGGTCAGCGAGGAACTTGATCAGCGCCTCGGCAAGAACTTCACCGGCACTCTCCTCTCTGACGTTGGAAATGTCAACGCCAAATGCCTCTGCAGCTTCGAGATGTCTTCGGGGGTTGGAAGCAGCGGTAAAGCGGAACACGGCTGGGGCCGAGACGGCAACCGAGACACCGTGAGGAATCAAGGGCGCCGGAACATCATAACCCGCGTGATGATATCCAGGATTTTGTCCTGATATGGGATACGACATACCTGTGTCAAACAGTCAGTATCAATACGAAGAACGAAAAACTTTCAACGCACCATGACACAAATGAACGCCTGCATTTCCAAAGCCAACACCGGCTAAAGTAGCAGCGAGAAGCATCTCACTCTGTGCTTCAAAGTCTTCGGCATCCTTGACAGCACGGGGAAGATATTTTACGGTCCGACGGAGTGCATGGAAAGAAAAGACATCCGAGATGGGATTGGCGCCCTGGTAAGCAGGTCTCATGATGGGGTTAGGGGGGCGAGGAGTACGTTCATAATACGGAATTGCGGTCCATGACTCGAGCGAATGGCACAGCACGTCCAGTCCAGAGCTAGCCTTCACAGCGGCAGGCATGGTTCGAGTATTAAGAGGATCACATAACCCCAGCGTAGGCTTCAAGTTTCGATGCGCGACGCCCGTCTTGGCTCTCTTCGATACAAGATCAAATATGGCGGTGCCCGTAGTCTCACTTCCGGTCCCGGCCGTGGTAGGGACCGCGATAAGAGGGCTCAGTTGCTTGTCAATGGGACGACCTTTCCCAAGGGGTGCATTCACAAAGTCGAGGAAGTGAGCTTCAGGATAGTTCAGATACAGGTTCATCAGCTTGGCCGTATCCATGACGGAACCACCACCAACGGCAAGGAAAGCATCTGGTTGGTACGGGCGGGCCCATTCGATGGCCTCTTTGATTCTAGAAAAAATAAAGATCAGACATTTCGAAGTGATAGAATAGAATTACGTAGAAGGTTCCCTACGAGCTGTCTTTGGGCTCAACCCTCACGTTGGAAAAGACGTCAAAGCTGATGCCTTCCCTCGTGAGGCCTTCTCTCACCTGTCTCATCGCCTCCAGCTTGTCCACAGTAGCATCGGTCACAACGGCAACTCTCTTGGCTCCCATATTCTTCAAGTCCATGCCGACTTCTTGCGTAACGCCGGGGCCGAACCGGATGGACGAAGCCGCCATCTCAAAAGCATACTCCTTCAGCTCCTGGTTCACGGACGCGGGGGCGGCATATTTCCGGCGTCCTGCCTCTCGAACGCGCGGTAACATGGAAGGCGGCAAGTTGTGACAGCCTGGGTTTGAATGGCACGGACACGAAGGTGGGTGTGTATACTGGATGGTGCGGAGCAAGCTTGTAGCCCGCTGGGCAGCCTGTGACGGGGTTTGTATGTAAGTAGGGTGTCGCCTTGACTGGACTCAATTGTCTTACACTAGATATCACGCGAACATGGGGGACCATGGTAGTCCATGCACTTCTGGTAAAACTGCAGGTTCTGTGACTGGACTCGTCCTTGGTTTTGTGGTTTGGGGAAGTCGGGAGTCCAGATTGGCCTGCGAGCGCGGATGGAGAGGCACGATGGTGACGATGTAAGCAGTGGATGTCGGCAGCGGATGTCCTCGGTCTGCTTGAGTACCCGGTACTTGGGTAGATACGTAGATACTCAGCAATACCCTGGTAGGCACTTGGTACTGAGTACTTGGTAGACAGCCATGTCGAATGGCCAGACCGCGGCGGGGCTCGTCACCCTGCTTGGGCCAACTACAAGCTGCCATGCCGTCAGCACTAGATCCACCCACTCTGGGAAGGTCAGTTATTGACATTTGACCTCGATGCAGACAACCACCACCTCGACGCCGAATTGATACGTCAGCGATCTCGCCTTTTGCTTGCAGCGTCTCGCCGTCGGCGCATGCGCCCCTTCTGCCGCTGCCTGCGTTGCGTCGACCATGCACTGCTGTCCTGTCGATTACCCCGACTCTCCTCCTTCATGATCCCACTTGACGCGCGCACTTGATGGACCGTGGAAATGGGGCCGGGCCAGGCAGCGCCGCCGCTGCCGCCACCGCCTCAAGGGCAGAGCGGTTTGAAGATGAAAAGCGTCGTATAATCGACAGTTGCTTTAGCCGGAAAGATACTGATGGGTCGCGTAAGTTGGCCTCGAACCCGGGTGCAAACTGGGAACAGCCAATGTCAAGGATATTTTGGCATACGAGCCGTCTCTCAATCTCGAGACAATCTCTGAGCAGAAGATTCATTGATTTCCAGTGGACGTTACCCATTGACGGATTCTTATATATCTGTATAGTTCTCGAGACCTACATTACGCACATTCGGATCGTCGAATATTCCACACATCCGTCGAGCCCGCCGCCGCCGCACGCTCGAGGCCCAGAGGCTGAAAAACCACGAGTCATCATCGTTGCTGTGCGAAAGTCTGGTCGTGTTCGTGTGCACAAATCCAAACAAAACACAAATGGAACGTTTTCCATCGGCAAGACCTGGAACCTCGATGACCTGAGCCAGATCGATTCATTCACAGGACCGCAGGTCAACGCCAATTACCGCGAATGGGGTGGCGATACTGGCTTTCTTGTGACCCTCGGTAAGCCGTACTTCTGGGAGGCTCAGACCGATAAGGAGAAGAAGTTCTTCATCGCCAGCTTGATCAAAATCTATGGCAAGTACACAGGTGGCAAAGTTCCCGAGCTGGCAGGCTTTGACCAGCGAGAATTGGATCAAGTGCTCGGGGCAGGCAGACGACCTGGAGCTGGACCTGGAGCTGGACCTGGAGCTGGACCTGGAGCTGGAGCTGGACCTGGAGCTGGACCTGGACCTGGGGCTCCTCCTCCACCATCAAGACCCCCGGCCCTCGAACAGACGACCAGCCAACATAGAGCTGCCTTTGGCGATTCAGCGGCCGGCATTCCGCCTGTCCCGCCAAATCCACCATCCTCTTTCACATCAACTGCACCCGATCCCGCGCGTTTTCAAAAAACCCCGGCGGGCATACGACCACCTCTGAACGGCAAGAACTCGCCCTCTGCTAGCTTTGACTCGAATACTTCAAGAGATCGCATGGTTCCAAGATGGACCGATCAAGCGAATAAAAGCCAGGACTCTGTGGCTAATTCGTTTGTTACGGCCACAACTACCAGGGCCGACGATACATCGAGCCAGCCTCCTCGCTCACGCAATGGTATGCATGGGCCAGGTGCTTTTGGGCGATTTGGTGATGCTCGAGAACCTCAGGAGTCGTTTCAGGAGCCTCTGCCCGTTCTTCCTGCGCAAGGTCCTCTTCCAGTCGAAGGAAAACCACCACCAGAGAGACGCCGGCCCCCAATGGACCCTTCCCGGCCGCAAGACCGCGATCTTGTCCCTCCTCCTCTGAACAGTCCAACAGCACGTCGGGAACTTGTTGCACCGCCACCTCGAAGTAATGAACGAGTGTCACCGGGAAAAGATGACAGTCAGCCAGCGCCGTTGGCTGAGGAGATTCAGGACAGCAGTACAATTTCTGCGATGCCTTCTTTGGATAATTTCGACCCCGAGAGCGTCAAAGCGGAGTCCACGCTCCAGCCAACAAACAACTCTAGTACTTCTTTGCCCCTCAAGATCACGACTGATCCTGTCGCCCCGGAAAGCCCGCCAGAACCTGAGGAAGAGACCCGACCCGGACTAGGTCCGATGATCCGAGCCAAGAAATCCAAGGGCGACATCGCCGGCGTTCTTTGGAAAGCAGCATCAGCGGCATCGGCTTTCCGTCCACGACCGGGCGGTGCTGGTGAACGTTTGCGCCAGTTTACTGCCAAGACCGAAGGGCCTGATGGTATAACTTGCGTTGTTCCTGCACCACCTCGCCCGGTAACACCCGACATAACTAAGCCGGCTTCCGCCCCTGTCGAAACAACAAAGCATGGACTAGCAGCTGTTAATGCCGAGCAGCCTGCTGGCCCGGAGGCTGCCCCGGAAGTTACGCTCACCATTCCAGATTCTAGTCAAGCTACTGCCGTTGAGCCTGAGAAGTCTGAAGAGACCAAGAAGGAAGATCCGCTCAAGGAGTCGTCGCGGCGCTCAGTTGTTGCTGGCAACGATGCCAAGTATCTGCAAAACCTCGGCGTAGATCCGAGTCTGCTAGACAAGAGAAGCGAGGAATTTGGCAAGTGGCTGGACTTTTTGGGCTGGGTGCCCGGCCAAGAGATGTGCTCTCACTCCGCAGAAGAGATGAAGGCTGAACTTGATCGTGAGATCAACAGGGCGCAAGCCGGTGGTTGGCTGGCGCGGTTCCAAGAAGAAGATGAACGAGTGTATGCTATCCAGCGCGGCATTGACATAGCCATGGGAGAGTGCGAAGAGCTTGATAATCTGCTGACTCTTTATTCTGTTGAACTTTCCGTAAGTGGAACCATGTCTTTTCTTCGAATCCATGACGACTAACTGCTTTGCAGACTCTTTCGGATGATATTGCGTACATCGAGGCTCAAGGTCAAGGTCTTCAAGTGCAGACGGCCAACCAGAAGCTGCTGAAGAGGGAATTGGAGTCATTGCTAGAAACATGCGCCATCACATCTGCCGATCTCGAAGCCCTTCGTTTGGCTCCCCTGGAAGATACTCGCGGTTTGGAGGATGTCGAGGCCACTCTGGTAACGCTATTCAAGGCTATGATCAAAATCGATCCGACGTCGGGTGGTGTCGACCCGGTGCTAAGTGCCAAACCTGGTAATGACCAGATACACGGCTTCAACGATGACTATGGAAATATGCGCATCGTACAAGAGAAGAAGGAAATGTACCGGGAAGAGAGCGCCTCTTTTATGAAGAGGCTCATCGACTTTATGGCACGTCAGTTCGATGAATCCTGTGCTGGTGCGAAGCGGTCCCTGGAGGGTGCACTCTCCAAGAAAGTGGACGCCTCTCACTACGATGCCGGCCGAGAAATGCTTTGGAAGTATAGTCCGCTGATGCTGTACGCTCGCGACGTCGATCTAGAGAACTGGAATCGTCTGATCCAGATCTACCAGGATAAGAGCCATCCATTGTACAAGGGACAGTTCCAAAACGTCATCAGTATCTGGCGCAAGAATGCGAGAAAGACGACTGGAGAAGAGGCCGAGCCGCTGTTCTCGTTCAAGCTTGAGAAGCACCAAGAAGGCGTGGCCAACGCGGCACGAAAAATCACAGTGAAGCGAAGCCAAACCATAGCAAGAGCATTGCGGACACCCTTGGCGGATAACAGTCGGGCTCATGCGGATAAGTCGACTCCTGACAGCAGAAGCTTTCCCTACGAAGTCTTCGCTGGGGTCTTGGATGACCTTTTGCCACTGGTAGAGATGGAGCAAAACTTCATCATTGATTTCTTTCATGCTACCACGTTGGAGCAAGGCGACTTTCCTGATGCAGTGGCTGCAGCTGCACCTCGAGACCGCCGTGGAGGAGACCTGAAGCGGCATCGCCTCATGGAGCCGGATCGAGACTTGGCCCGACGAGTGACCCGATCAATGGAGGTGATTTTTGCCTTTCTTGAATCCGAGTTGCAGGTGCTCATGGAGTGGGTCATTGGGCAGGATCCCTTGTAAGTCAAGACGTCGTGTCCTCTGTTTTTGTTGCTCCGTTTGTTCCTTGGCTAACACGTCCTCGCAGACAAGGTGTTGGTGTTTTGGCGGTATTGGAGAAGAAGCTGTCCGAGATCAGCCAATCCAACCAAGAATACTTGAATACACTGCTACAAAAACTGCATGGCCTGTTGGAAGGTCGGTTCAGCAAGTTTGTGGAAGAGCAGATCAAGGCTATTGAAGAAACCAAGGTGACGATCAACAAGCGCAAGGGAGTCATTTCCTTCTTCCGCGTCTTCCCGACGTTTATGGCGGCGACCGAGAACATGGTCAGTGAGCTGGACGCGAACCCGGCACTACGGCGGATGATTGATCGGGAGTACGACCGCATCTTGAAGTGCATGTTCGACTCGCTCATGATCATCGCGCGGGAACATCCGGCCGCTGGCGTGGGAAGCGGAAGCGCGGATCCCGAAGACAAGGAAGCACTCAACTTTCACATTCTCCTCATCGAGAACATGCATCACTTCCTCGAGGAGACGGACACACGTGGCCTGGACGTGCTCGAAGAATGGAAGGACCAGGCCAATGCAGAGTACCACGAGCACATGGGCATGTACCTCAATGCCGTCATGCGCCGACCGCTGGGCAAGCTGCTGGACTATCTGGAAAACATTGAAGCTCAGATACAGACTGGCAAATCTCCCACGTCCATCGCACGGCAACCGTCCAATGACAGAAGTGTGTTCAACAAGGTGCTCAGCAACTACGACGGGAAGGAGGTTCGCAAAGGTATCGAGGCCCTGCGCAAGCGCGTCGAGAAGCACTTTGGTGATGCAGATGAACCTGCCCTGAGCCGGACCCTGGTGGCCAAGGTCACGGCCGATTGCGAGAAGTTTTATCTCGATGTGGAAAGCCGGATAGGGATCGTGACGACAGATGTGTACGGGGGTGATGTATCGTTTGAGTGGCCTAGAGCGGATGTGCAGATGGCATTCCGATAAAGAGTGGTCTCGAGGTCCTGGAGAGGTGCTGCTTTGTTTTCTGGTTCCTGCGTGGGTGCATGGACCAATGCCGAGTGTCTGCGAAGGCGTGTATACTAGTATGCTGGAAGACAGGAAAGAGGTAGGTACTGTGAAGCAATGCCAAAAATTCAGCTTGCAATATGCCGATACTCAAACGTGGTGCTGTGAGTCGTGACAGAGGAGAGGAAGAAGCGTGGATGAAAACGAAAGAAGCTAGCTACTTGGGGCAAGACTAGCAGGGTTAGGGTTGCGTCTCGGCCGCAACGCGACTTTCCCGGGTGCGCGGCTTTCCACGTCGCCAGAGTCTCCACACTGGCCGACCGTTCGTGAGTCGTGACCGATGTGTTGCCACCACTTAACGCGTCTCACGCCACCATCTCTTCGACTGTCCCCAGTCAGCCTTTGCTACGAAATTGTTACACGTACGTTTTCACGCACGTTTTCACCATCTCAACGTCCCTCCTACGGGCGAACGACACGCAGCCCAAAAGGATGGCTCCTGGAACGCGGTCGCGGGGCGTCCCCCCCCCCAGCCGCGTCTACCACACCTCGCCGACCCTCCAGCAAGTCCAGTTTCCCTCGCGGAAGAAGAAGATCCGACATCGTGCCACAACAGACTCGGAACGCAAGAGACTAAAGCAGCAAACACTGACACAGATTGACTTTGTCTCCAGCTTCGACGAGGAGGAGGAGGAGGAGGAGGAGGAGGAGGATGAAGATGATGCCGTCATCATACTGAGCGACGATGATGACAATGACGCTGTGCAGAACGACCACGTCTCTTCCCCCTCAGATCAACGGGACGACGACAAGGAGAACGCGCCGCCTCCTCGCGAGGCCACCAGAGCCGCCCGGCACCAGGCAGTCGAGCAGACGCGGCCGAACGGGGAGGACGATGGGCCTCCGATCCCCAGAGGGGGGCGAAAGCGCGAGGGAACATCGGCCAAGGAGGCTTCAAAGAAGCGACGGCGACGGACCATGGGCGACGGCGGCGATTCAAAGAGGCCGACCACGAAGAGGGCGGACGACGAGAGATTCCGACGCAGGACCTTGGGAGATGCTGCTGCTTCCCGCGGTCGCGCCGCAAACTACCACACGCAGACGCTGACGCAGTTCTTGGGCCATCATACGTCCTTTGTGGCCGATTCGGACGACGACGACGACGGCGGCGGCGGCGGCGACGAGCTGCGCAGGCTCGGAGGCCATGATGACGTCCAAGATCAACAACAAGAAGTAGTAGAAGAAGAAGAAGGGTTTCTGTCGTGGCTCGGGGAGCCTGAGCCGGGGAGTCCCAGCGCTGGAAGGGGGAGGCGGCAGCGGCGGCGGCGGCGGCGAGGGGTAGCAGCGTCCCCTGCAGTCGTTCTCGTCGGGGGTACGTGTGCAAAAGCTGCTGCCGCCGCCGCCGGAGAGAACCTGTCGAGCTGTTCGAGGGAGAACTCGGTCATACCGCAGACTCCGGCAAAGCGGACCACCACCACCACCACCACCACCACCCCCCGATCCGAGCCTCTCTCCAGAGAAGCAGCGCTGCCGTCGCCGAGCGAGATGACCACGACGACAACGATGATGATGCATCGCTACGGGGCGCCTGATGTGCAAGACTCTCCTCTAAAGAATCGTTCGACATCGCAAAGGGGGGTCACGTCTCGTCGGGAGGAGGAAAGCGATGACGGCGACGCGGCTCCTCTTCCTCCGCCTCCTCCCCCTCCTCCTCCTCCTCCTGCTGCTGCTGCTGCCTCTGCTGCCGCAGTGGGCGATCAAAAGCCATCCCCCGTCATACAGGATTCGTACGCAACAACCGAGTGGACCACCCCCAGCAAGAGCCAGACCCAAAGCCGCACCACGCCGAGGGCCAGCACCTCACGCAAGACGGCCCGCGTCCCGTGTACGCCGTCGTCCAAACGAAGCACCACCTCGCAGAGAGGTGCCGCTCCTCTCGCGTGGACTCAGACGCCGAAGCGGAGGGAGACTCCATCGCGGTCGTCGTCATCGTCGTTGCCGCGGAAGAGCATGATGACGACCACGGCGGCGGGCTTGTATGAGATTCCGGACTCGGACGAAGAAGAGGAAGAGGAGGATATTGGCGATGATGATGACGATGTCGCCGCTGCAGCCGACGACGACGACGACGACGAGGACGACGAGGACAAGACTATG
This sequence comes from Claviceps citrina, assembly GCA_018360365.1. Lineage (NCBI taxonomy): Eukaryota > Fungi > Ascomycota > Sordariomycetes > Hypocreales > Clavicipitaceae > Claviceps > Claviceps citrina. The sequence goes on from SRQA01000020.1 coordinate 20,486, forward strand.
CAGACGTTGGACGCCAAATTCACGGCTGGCATCGAGACGCAGGCCGTCATGGACGAGATTGCGTCGACGCATGAGCAGCAGGACGAGGATGGCCATGAGTCGGGCTCGTCCCTCGTCCCGTTGTCGGCCTCGCCAGCGCAGACTCTGAAGCAGCAGCAGCAGCAGCAGCAGCATCAGCAGCCGGTGGTCGTGCCTCGCACACCAGCCAAGACCAGGAAAAAGACGACACCGCCCATGCCAGTCGTCACCACCATCACCACCACCAGCAACCCCATCCGCAGACCCCTCCACCACGCCTCCTCGTCCTCCACCTCCTCCTCCAAGCACAAGCACACCCAGCCCAGCCAGCAGCAGCAGCAGCAGCATCAGCCGCCCTTCGAATCGCAACGCGTCCCCCTCTCCGAGCTGCAGTCCCTCTCCGCCCCGTCCGCCCGCTCCGACATCATCCTCCCCGTCTCGGCCGCCTCGCTGGAAGCCCTCACGGCGGGACACGCCGTCGCCGTCGCCGCCCCGTTCAGGATCCCCCCGCAGGTCGTCCGCTTCTGGCTCCTGGAGGGGCACCTCCTGCGGTACATGGCGTGCGTCAGGCCCGGCGAGAAACAGGAGCAGCAGCAGCAGCAGCAGCAGCAGCAGTGGCGGTACCACGCCGCGCAGGTCTACGAGCTCAACAACCCCGTCCGGGAGCAGGACATGCGCGAGGAGGGCTGGATCGGAGGAGGAGGAGGAGGAGGCCAGATGGCCCGCTACGCGTACCTGCCCCCCGCGGTGGTGGGACAGCTCCTCTGGAATCTGCGGCATGCCCTTTTCGCGGATGGATCGGAGGACGCGGCAGCAGCGGCAGTGGCATTGCCATCACCACCACCACCACAAAAACACAGGGACCGCGCCGGTGCGGACAACATCATCACCACCACCACCACCCGCACCTCCGGCCGACAGACAACCTCCCCCCCCGGCAGCATGACCCTCTCCCAGCAGCTCACGGCCCAGATCCACAGCGACATGGCCTCCTCCCCGCAGACGCGGCTCCCAACCTCGGACGACGACCCCGCGCCCTCCACGCCCGACCACAACAGCCACCAGCACCCAAACCTCGTCCCCTTCACCAAACGACACCAACAACAACATCAACAACAAAGCATGTACCCCTCCCAGGCCACCACCCTCTCCCACGCATCCTCCCCCCCCGACCACTCACCCTCCCAGCAACACCACCACGACCAGCCCATCACCAAACCCCCCCCTCCCCTCTTCGCCGCCTCCGCAAGCAGCAGCATCCAGTTCCTCCACCACTCCGACTCCCTCAGCTCCATGCCCTTCCCCTCCTCCATGTCCTCCTCCACCTCGCAGCTCCTCAGCCGGAGCCAACTCCTCCCCGAGAGTCTGACAACAGAGCATGCGGCCGCGGCACGGCCCGAGATTTGGGACTCGGATGACGACGACGACGACAACCATGTCTCCTTGTAGGAAGGATGAAAAAAGAAGAAGAACATCGGCTACAGCTGATGTGCTTATGCAGGAATTTGACGACGGGTCATGTTTTTTTTTCCTACGGAGATTCGGCTGGTTAGGTTTAGTTTTTTCTCAAGGAGCCTGTTTTTTTCTTTTCTTTTTTTTCTGTCTTTTCCAAGTCTAGATGAGTTGCACGATGCATGTATGTATGCCATATGAAACGGTGTCAAGATGATCAGGAGCGGCTTGAAGTGATCTGAGACAAGTTTGTGTTTTTTTTTTTTTTTCTTAATCGAGTCATGGCTTGTCAGATATTCACCCCAGAAACCATGTGGTGAGGAGCACGGCCGGCGATATATGGAAGCAATACACATGGAGGCCATCGATCAATATATGAAGAAGAACCCCCTCGGGAAAAGAAATCCGAAGCAAAACCCCTCACAGTGTCTTTAAGCAACATCAGGCAATCTCCCAGGAGCCGCAATGAAATCGGTGGATTGGTTTACTCACGTCGGCATCTCCATTTCATGCAAAGTGTCGCTTGTAGTTGATACTATATCGTCCAATACTGAAGCACACCCCATTTTCTAAACCTTCAAATTCACGTCCGCTCTGTTTTGTCTCCGCTCCTGCTTCACCTCACCGCTCCGCTTATTACAGTGCCCCGTCATTTAGGTTGCATCCAGCGCTGCTCGGCTCAGCATTGCATCACTGCAGCCAGGATCCCTTCCTCCAAATGCGATAAATGAGAACAGTAGGTTGGCCCCGTCTATCTTTTTTCAAACCTGCGCATATTTTCCCCCAGAGTTGACGTAATCATGCCCCCATTCCTCTCCTCTGGGCTGTTCGGTTGGCCGAGGAAGGTCAGAATGTGTACAAAGCACAAGACGCCAAAGTGTTTAAATTTTGCTATGCGAACCAATGTGACAAAATCATGCATCCTTTTCGTATTTTTGTCTTGTAAACAAAGCTGTTGGGACGGCAAATTGCACAGCTTCGAGATATTTCTCCAGGCTTGTTCCACTCGCTTATGATAAGTGGAAGGCTCCCTGACCCTCCTTCATTGCTTTGAAAAGCTGCTTCTTCATTGTCTGGACTGAGGTGTAGTCGGGCAATTTCAAGTAATTGACGCACGTCATGACACTAGGCAGATAATCATCCGATGTGTAGGGATGCTCACTTGGTTTACACACAACTGTGAACATGGGTGTCAAGCTTCTAAAACCTGTTCATTCATCAGCAAGTCTGCCATGGCGATTCCCGATTCCTCAGATATTGCACCGGGTTTGCTCACCTCCAATTGGGAGCTTAGGGCTACCAGTGGTGAATTGCAGGAAGTCGCGACGATGTGCTATGTCGAATTCGCTCATGGTCTGCAGCAAATTCTTGACACTCCTACTATCCATATTGAAGCCGTGGTCCGCCTTGATCGAGTCGGTGAGGGCTGGGGAAACATGACAAGTCAGTAGCTGCGTGGTTATCTGAGCAGGCAGTATCCCTAGCATGGATGACGACTTACTCTCCAAAGACCAATCTTCGTCCACTCTTCCAAACAGGCTCACGAGTTCGTCGGGGGTAAAAGCGCTGAGTGCAGAGTAGGGGAACACCTGTGAGAATCCAGCTCGGAAGGCCTCCACTTGTTGACGTACACCAGACCCCAGCGTCATGTCAATGACTTTTTCGAGATACGAGTCCACATTCTCAATATTCACTCGCTTGTGCGAGCCATTGTCCTCCAACTCGATATGCGGATAACCCGGCAATGTGAAGTCAAGGCACAAGTCCTCGAGACGAACATTGTCAATCACAATCGACTCGGTGTCTGCCACCTTTTGTGCCGCAGTACGATTCGGATCTTCGTCAATCTCCTTCTTTAACAGCACAAATTTCTTGATCGTCTTCAAGGACTGCGCGAGGCCGGGGTCAACGATCTTGACGGCTCCGAGGGATGGTTTAATGCCAGTGCTAAGGGCGTCTCCGATGCGAAAGAAGATGGGATTGAAATGAATATCAATGATGCGAGAGTCAATCATGGATCGCGCAACAAACTTGCCCAGCATTCTGAACAAATGAAGAATGCGCTCTCCATTCGCTGCAGAGAGCTCCTCTTGGTTGAGTGGGCGCGGAAAGAGACCGAACCGGCCGCTGACAAACTCGGCCTGCCCTGCAGAATCCATTTCGCGCCATAGCTTGAGTTTTTTCTTGGAGAATTCTTTGGACACAGTCGAGTAGAACTCAAGAGTCGGTCCCAACCCTGTGCCGACTTCCTCAAAATATTCCACCTCCAGAATACTCTGCGATGCACCGTACAAGTCCATCACCTTCAAAGCTGACTCGAGGATCTTTTGTCGCGATATTCTGACCTTCTGCCGTTGCAGACGCCCCAGAAATGGCCTATCATTATTATTCCGCTCTCGCCGGTTGTCTTCGGCCTGGGCGTTCTGCCATCTCGCCATCGATCGAGCATATCCAAACGATGTTGACTGGAGAAACAGGTGTCTTGTTTCAAATGGAAACAGGAACGGGTATAGTCTCGCCAGGTCTTCAGACCAGCCCGGAAGGCAGCTGCTAGCAACGATCAAGGGCTCCTCGAGCTGCCTGTTTAGCTTCGCAGTCAGCTTCGTATTGACGAACTGCGGGAGAGGCTCAACATTGACAATAACGGAGCTGTTTCTGTTCTCAGCCAAGACGTCTTCGATATTTGCGTTTAGTTCGTGGAGAATGTTGAGCAGGCGCAAAATCGATGCTGTGGTCGGATTCTTGGCCAAGGATGCAGGGATGCCGTTAACCGTCTCACCATCACTTTCTGAGTTGGTCCCGAAAGAAGAAGGCTCTGGAGATGGAGGTCCAGGGACGCGACGGAACTTGATGGGATGCGTAGTCGACCAGATGCTGCGGCTCACAAACTCGTCAGAATTGGAAGTCGAGGTGTGCACTGCGCGATAAATAGTCGTCTCGTTTGTAATCACTTTGTTGTTGAGGCTGAACTCGATATGCCAATCTTGTGGCACTGACTGCAGGGCCGAAGAATACGACATGCCAGGCCTCGAGACCGACGAGGCCGACGGCGTTGGCGTACCCTGTCCAGACGGCGGAGGAGGAGGAGGAGGCGGTGGTAATCCGGCAACCGCAGCAGCGGAGGCGGAGCCGCCAGCTCGCAGGTTAGCAACGGCAGACCCCGAGGGAGTAGGGACTCTGGTTCCGTCATCCTTTCTAGCTGTAATCTTTCCACCGGTAGCCACTTCCATGTTGACGGCAGACGGATCGGGCCCAGTGCCGAGGTCGGGTCCATCGTCCATGTCTTCATCCAGCTCACCAACAATGGCATCCAACGCGCTCGTGTCTTCCATGTCGTCATCGTCGTCTGATATTTGCTTCTCGTCCGCGCACTCGAGCGTGTTTGGGGGATTTTCCTCTTCGGTGGGCGGTGGTCTGGTCAGAGGTCCTTCCTCCCCAGATGCTACTTGGCGCCTCGATGACCGGCGAAGAACACTCTTGTCTTGAGACGGTCCAGCAGACTGATCTTGAGGAGTGGCTGAGGCGCTGGGTTGCGGCAGAGATCGGCTCTTGGTTCTTCGTGCGAAGCGAGCATGTGAAGGAGTCACGTTCGGACCAGGGGGAGGCGGCGGCGGAGGAGGAGGAAGAGACCCGAACGGCGACCTCTCGGCGAGACGAGCGCCAGCCCCCGCTGCAGCACTGCCGAACTGCAGGGCCCCCATGCCAGCGACGGCGGCAAGAGCTCTGGAAAGTCCGTCTCGGCGAGCAGTTGGTGGTCTTTCTGCTAGACTAATGCGAGGTCGGAGATAGTCATCCAAGGTTTTGAAAGTGGCGATGGCATGTATGGACACCATGATATTCCTGTAGGGACGAGGGATATTGGCCTCATCATCCGCCACAAGACGAAGTCGGATTTGTTTACCGAGCATAGACGCGGGGCTACTTCGGTTGCCGTCGAAGCTATTGTGATGTACTGTGAGAACCTCGAAATGCTCGGACCTACTGAGCAAATCTTGCATCTTATGTACCAAAACGCTAAAAGGAGTGGCAGGTGAGTCAGCCGTTGCAGTCTTTGGTTTTGACTTGAGCGAGTAGCCCATGAAGACTTCGAGAAAGGTGGACTGGGCTGATCGAGCAAGTTGCTCGTCAGGATTGCTGAAGATATCGAGTAAAGTTTGTACCAGTCCAGATGCCAACAGCTCCGCGCTGGTGACACTTTCTAGCATATCGGTGTCAAAGTAGGATGCGAGCTTGGACATCAATTCCTTGTCCTTCTTGGCGCCACCCAGAGAAGCCGCCGCACGTTTCAGGTAATGCTCCTCAAGTTCTGCGGCAAGACTTGACAAATCATTCAAAATGAGACTAGCCTTGGCTTTCATAGATTTGGCGTTTTCACCCCTTTCATGTGTTTCGAGGAACTGCTTTGCGACGTCTCTAATACGAGACCTCATTGACTTCATATCGGAGACGTATCGGCGAGGTGGCATATCAACCGACATGGTAGAGCCGCGGGAGCTGGCAGGCGACATATCGCCGTCTGGGGCATGATCTTGGTCATTGCCCTCTTCTTCTTCCCCGTCTTCTTCGTCTTCATCTCGGTCTTCAACATCATCTCCCGAGGAAGCATTGCCATCACCAGTGATGCCCTCTCCTCCAGAGTTCCCAACACCACCTTCGTCATCATCTGCGGCGAGAGCTGAAGACTGTAACTGGCCACCGGCTTGGCCTGTAGCAGAAATTTTCGCCTTTTCGCCTTCATCGTGGCTTTGGTTCTCTCCGTTTCGTGCATCGTCTTCTCCTCCCTGTTCTTGTTCTTCTTCTTCTCCTTCCTCTCCATCGCCTTCCTCATCAACGTCACCCCGGTCCTCGTCCTCACCGTCCTCGTCTTCATCACCTGTGTCTTCCTTTTTCAAATGAAGAGGATCCTCATGGATTGCCAGCTTGTTAATCTCGTGAAAGACACCCTCACGATACAGCTGGTACCGGTAGATTGACTCGAGGCGGCTAACGAGAAGTTCAGTAGCTTGCAAGCCGAGCATTACAAGGGATGGATGGTCTTTCTGTGAGAGAATGGACGCCAAGAATGATGCATAAGGAACAGGAACCAGGGCCTCAGTGAGGATATCCTCGTCCAGGTTAGATAGCATCTTTAGCTGCGCCGTGAGCACCTTCTGCCTCACGCTCAAGTTGACGGTGCTGGAAAAGGCATCTGTCAATGTCGGGAAAATGATCAACGCAAAGCGGCGAACTTCGGGCTTGCAGTCTTCCAGAAGCTCAAGTCGCTTGTCATGAGGACTGCGTCGACTTCTTCCTCCCACAGAGGAGGGGTTGATTGGCTCATTTGTGGCTTGAATCTCGACGAAATCGCCAAAGGCTGGATCAGCGTTGCGTGGCAAGCTTGGAAGCAACTCACAAATGACATTGAGGGTCTCCACAATTTGATCTCTTGGTCGGTGGATCAGGGCTTGCATTACAACAACGCTGTCTAACTTGGACGCCACGTCCTCCATACCGCTTGGGGGGGAGACTCCCGTTAACATCTGGTACAATGTTTCAACGACGTTCAGTTTGAACAGCTCGGCTGAAAGACGTGGACTTGCTCGTGCCGTGAAGGCCAGGACGCGAAGGAACTGCGTGTGAATGCTTGATCCAATAAGATTTGTGGTTCCCGGAACTAACAGTCGCAGGACAGTTCGCAATAGCTCGACGCTGACCAACTCTTCAAGCTTGGCAGGCTGATATTTGAAGCTCTCGACAATTCCTGAAACACATAACGAGGCCTGTTCCACGACTCGTTGGTCATTGCTGTTGAGAACGTTGAGTAGAATAGGCATCACATCTCTCACGACAGGAAAGGAATCGTCAGCGATATTGCGACAGCAGTTGGCGGCTGTGGTAACGGCGGTCCTTTGTGTGCTCGTTGCGAAGAAGTCCAAGTAGGAGAGACAAGCAGTCAGGCCTCCTTCTCTAACAATGCTAGAAGGATACTCTGAGGATATTTTCTCCAGAGTGCTCAGGGCCTGTTCTGCAAGGTCGATGAACGATATTTCGAGAAGTTTCTGGCAAAGAACTGGCACGGCATTTCCATACACCACATTGGCAACACTTGCTGGCAAAGCTTCTATAAGGTTCGCCAGACACCTGCATGCCAGTAGCATGACCTCAGGGCTATCTTCCTTGTTCATCAAGGTGACGAGCTCTTTGACAAAGGCATCTGGAGAGAAGTGGCCCGCGAGGTTGTCCTCATTGGAGACAAGTAAGATCTCAGAAAGTTCTTGTAGGGCTATAACTTGGACCGAGAGATCGTCTTCTCTTAAGTTGTTCAGGAGCTCGCGGAGCCGGCCTGTAAGACCAGACATCATGCCTGTCAAGGCTCGGAGAGTGCTAGAGAGCCCAGCAACAGCTCCACCAGCGCTTCCAAAGCCGCCAAATGGGTCGTCATCGTCATCATCGTCGTCATCGTCGTCATCATCGTCGTCTTCGTCTTCGTCATTGTCTTCATCCTGATCGTCGAGGCGGCCATTGCCATCCTCATGTGCGTCTTCATCGTGGACATCACTGCTGCCTGGCGCAGGGCTCTCGGCCGATGGTGACGCTGCGGTCTCAGGCTCATCATTTTCGTCAGTTCCCGTCATGGTAATATCCTGGTCGACAGCACTGCTACCACGCCGTCCGGATCTCCTCGTAGAAGAAGCTGATGTGGCTGCAGGTTTCTTGCTGCGACTAGACTTCCTGCTCGAGCTGACAGGTTGGGCCATGACCTCCCGGGAGTCAGGCGGCGGCGCCTGGGCACTGTTGAGTTGAAATTAGCCGCTGAAGCAAGTTTTTTTCATAACGCGTTGTATGCATAATTTGTAGCAGTATGTCCAAGCTCATATAGAGGGAACCAATAGATCTCATGATGATAAAACATACCCATTACCGTCCATTTCAGTGGAAGGTTTGTCGTTCCGTCCAGTTCTCGAGAGGGGTGTGAGGGCTTGTTCGGCAATCTTCTGTCTCTTGGACCGTCGACTTGAACCACTAGAGTGCGTAGTTGTGAAAGAGGAAGGTGGTCTGTCGTGAGAAGACGCAACAGACGACTTGCGTTTCGGATCCAGCCGCGAAGTCGAGGCAGTTGAGGTTGGAGCTGGAGCTGAAGTTGCACCAGGTGAAGAATGAGCTAGAGAACCGGCAGGCTGAGCTGCCTGGCTCGCAGCTTGGCGTGCCGAGGACCTGGTAATTCTGGGAGACATGAATTAACCAAAAGATTCCAAGAATTTCGGCATCTGGAGGACGCGCGATGAAGAAAAATGAAATGGTGGGAAAAGAATGAAGCCCAAGTAGGCACAAAACTCAAAGAAAGACCACGTTCGAGTGAAAGGGCACAGTGCTGAAGACGCAGAGGGGTCTCCCGGCTGCGAAACAGTAGTGTATGCTTCGAGGCATGAGATAAAAATGACTGGAATTGTTCAACATTTGCGACAGGGCTATGAACTGCCTTCCCGAGCATCAAGTGGAGTGGCGCTTGCAGAACTAGCCGGTATCGAAGAGCAGGACCATGTGTTGCGTCGATTATGCTTCCGGCAGATACGACCGAGTGTTAAACGAACGAAGATTCAACGCAATGCACAGTAGAATGAGAAAAGGTGCAGAGCAAAGCATAGGGGTCGAGAGCGTGAAGATCGGATGCAAGATTAGAGAGTCCGAAGTTGGGGCTGGCCAGGTGCCAGGGATTGCGTCCAGACGCCACGACTTCAGCCAACGGTCGCCCCCCTGGTCATAGGTGTAATTATAGAAGGGTACGAGGGCAATGAGTCTCGTTCGAGGGTGGTTCGGTGCAAAAGCAGCGGGAGTATGAAGTCTGGAGAAAGTCTGATGGGTGGTGGCGGGGAAAGTTCTGAGAGGTCTCCTTCGATCGATGGAAGTCGAAGCATCAAGCGAGGTGGGCACAGGGCAGCAAGACGAGACTTCGTAGAAAGGAGACAGGATAAAAGGCAGAAAACGGCAATAACTTGGTTTTCTTACCTTTGAGGAGTAGCGGGGGCAGTCACAGCAGTATACGCTGTCGATGTCGACGAGGCAAGTCGCACTTCGTTGTCACCTGCCAATGTTCGTTCTGCCATGCCCAGACTACGCCATCAGGAAGGCAGGCGCAGGCTCGCTGAAATACAACGACGGAGGAAGGAGCAGGGATGAGCAGGAGACAAGTGTTTCGTATTGAGTCGTGGAGGAGACGGACGGTTGGTGGACGGGGGTTCAAATATCTTCGGCTTTCCAAGAGCTTGGTGTTGGGTCGGCAGATGGATCGGTTGGATCGATGTTCGGCGGCAATGAGGTTCGTCGGAGTGATTGGCAGCTGCCTGTAGGTTGCTTCACAGCGCTTTGGGCTCTGTCGTGCAGCAGATGGACATCAGACGGGGCATCAGCGGGCGAGGAGCGATAGCGTCAGCAGCAATCAGCGATGCAGCGTCATAGGTGGCGGGCAAGTCGGGGATCAGATCAAGGAGGCTGTTGGAGAGTGTCGGTAAACGTAGTATGTGTCAGGCAACGGGTGACAGACGTGAAGTTCGGCCCGTGGAGCAAGGCAAATGCTCAATGCTGTGCAAGTGGCACTCCTAGGCTTGCCATTCGATGGCTCTCTCCACCACTCAGCCCGCCGATAAGCCGACACTGGGGCGCTTGTAAGCTTTAGGATGGGGCAATTGTTGGCGCTGCCGGGGGGCGTTCACAGTGCTCGGTGCGCGAGCATGCATGCCGTACTACAGTGGGATTGTAGCCTGTAGGTAGGTAGGCTGTATGCTTCCACCTATACTGCAAGCACGGCACTGAGACGCAAAAGCTACAGCAGCGACTGCTTATCAGACACCAAGTGTCCAGGTATGTACTGGGTACTCGCTAGCCACTGCCACATACAATGCGACGACTCCATGCTCAGATATTCATGCAGGTACTCAGTACCAATCATCTACCTACCTACTTAGTAGTGTTTTCAGTCGTTCCTAACTTCCAACTTAGAAGTTTCCAGTCATCCTCTCGCCGTCTTCGGAACCGGACCAGACGAAAACTTGTGGCTGTTATTAGGGCCAGCTCCAGTATTCTTCTTCCATCATCGCTGCATCACTCACTCTATGTCTACTAGCACTGCCAACTCTGTCATATCAAACAAGCAGACGTGCAATCTTGGTTTGTCTTTCCCCCACCTCTATTCGTCACACGCGATTTATCATTTGGCTGCATCTCGTTATCTAACAACCCAAACACTTTTCTCCCCTTGATATCCCAAAAATTCGGGTATTAGGCTCCACGGAGTGAAAAAAAAAACAAAAGGAAAACAGTTCTTTCAGGCCTTGAGTGAATCTTTGCCACCCTCAAATTCGGAGAGGTCATATTCATTGGGATACTTGTCCAACATGTCACGAAGCTCCGAAATCTGCGCCTTCAGGTCAGGCGTCAGTTGCTCGTAGACATCCTCAAACATAGTCCGCAATGCAGGCTTTTTCTCCTTCTCGGCTTCGGAGAAACCCTTGAGGATCTCCTTTCGCAAGATATCCCGCGCTTCCCTCTCCTTGGCCTCGTCCCAACAGCCCTTGGCTTCCATCCACTTCCTCAATCGCGTGATCGGATTGTCGCGTCTCTTCCAATCCTCTACTTCGACACGAGCCCGGTATGCAAATGAGTCGTCGGAAGTGCTATGATGTGAAACACGGTAGGTCATGCACTCGATCAGAATAGGCTTGCCGCCGTCTTGGAGGGCCAAGTCCCTGGCCTTCTTGACGGCCTCGCGGACAGCCCATATATCATTACCATCAATACGGATAGTGTCAATACCGTAGCCTATGCCCCGGCTGGCAATACCGTCACCGCGGTACTGGTCCAGCGTCGGTGTGGAAATGGCGTATCCGTTGTTGCGGCATATGAAAAGTACGGGACAAGATCGTGTGGCAGCGATATTCATGGCAGCGTGAAAGTCACCCTCACTTGCGGCGCCTTCGCCAAAGAAGCAGACGGCTACTTTGGCTTTGGAGCTGGGGTCTTGCAGCTTCTGCACTTTGAGTGCATATCCTGCGCCAGATGCTTGAGGAATTTGTGTCGCCAGCGGTGAGGAGATGGTATGCTACATGAGACACAATCGCGTGAGTCGTTCATCAAGAGTGAGGGCGCAAACAAAGAGTTTTGTCCAGTTGTGCGTAGTATCCAGACTTTGAAGTGATTGACTCACGATATTCAGTCTCTTGCTGCCATAGTGCACAGGCATGTTCCTGCCCTTTCCGGGGTCGTTCTTGTTGGCAAACAGTTGCGACATGAACTCCCTGGTCGTCATGCCTCTCTCCTTGAAGAATCCTTGCTCTCTGTACTGGCAGTACACAGGGTCCTCGGGGTCCAAAACACTCGAGCTTCCCACACTAACCGCTTCCTCACCAGCGCTGACCATGTAGAAACTCAGACGACCCTGTCGTTGGGCATCAAACATGATCAGGTCCATGATGGAAATGAAGAGCATATCCTTGTACAGCTTCACGACCGCCTCGTCCGAGATGTCGGGTGTAAACGACTGGTCGACCACGACGCCGTGCTGGTCGACAACGCGGTACGTCGGCAGCGCATTATATGATTCGGGATGCTCAAAGCTGAGTGAGCTGACAAAGGCACTTTTCAAGGCGCCTGGAAAGGAGACATGATCTGAGTTGGGGCGCTGCGAAACGTTGCTGGCAGCGCGTTTATGTGCCGCCAGGCTCGGGGTCATGGCGATGGAACTGGTCGCCCTTGGTAGAGAGAGGCTTCGCAAGACACGCGACTTCATGGCGGCTTGGTGCGAAAGGTGCGGGTAACCGAGAGTCGAATGATGAATGATGGCAGGAAGGGAGAATCACAAAGCCCGGCCAGCTAAACTATTTTTCTGGCGGCGTTGGCGCTTTCCACAGATGGCTGGCATGGCTGACGACGGCCCAGCCTGTGACGCTGACGATGATGTTCTGAGCCGACAGAAGCCGCACGTCGGGTGTCGGCACGGCGGGCCCCCGATTGCCTGGGCCAAGATTCCACCCCCATCATCATGCCGACAAAAGTGTCCGCAGTTGGAACAAGTGACAAACAGACGAAGCGACGCCGATGATGAGTGTTTGTTTTGATGCAAGTGCCCATCAGTCGATTCATTGATATCGGCCGGCGCTCTGGCACCGGCTGCAGCTGGCAGCCTTCAGTGCACTGTTGCACAGGCCGTCCGTCCGCGGTCGCGTTGCTTCCAAACGGTAGCAGCAGTAAACGTGAATGCATCAGTCTCTAACACTTCAGCTTTGTTCCTCTCAACAACTCATATCAAGTGCTCGCGACTTCCTCCCGCTCTCACATATCTCCATCCGCATTCCAGATCCCCATGTGCCGGTCCCGCGTCCACAGAACGCCAACCACAGTCGATACGCCGGCGAGAGAGAGGCAGCATGGTATCTCCCGGCAGCAGCATAGCTCTTCTCGTCCTTGGAATCATTGCCTTCAGCGGAATCGTCTGCTGGCTTTTCAAACGGCGCGTTGACGAATACGTCCAGGCGCTTTTTTCGTACCGACGCAAACTTGCCCGGGCTCGAGCAGCAGATGCTGCGGATAACACGGCTTCATCGACGCCTGCTTAGGTAGAACCAAGAGCTCACACTTTTTCGTCTACATCAAACACGACTGTGTCTTTATCTTTACTATTCTGCCTATCCTTCTTCTCTTTCTCTTTTCTTACCTTTTTTTTCTGTTTGATTTCCTGGCCAAGATCAATTGCACCATCTTGATTTATTCTGTAACCCAGCATTGCCATTTTCGGCCAAGCACTTCTACGCCACACTCGCTTGGTTTCTCTCCACATGCAAGGGCCGGCAATTGTGGCTCCTCCCCGACGACTTGACCCCGACGCCGATTGACCTTGCTGACGCTACTTCAAACTGGCAATTCTTGATTTGCGGCAGACAAAACGCAAGTCACAAATTCGTAAATCCGTCGAGTCAGTTCATTACAATCCCCGCGACAAAGCCCGAACTTTTCCTCCTGTCATCCTACCATCCTACGAGGAGCCCATTTCGGATCATCGGGAAACGACATGGTGGTTGTTCGCAGAGCTCTGCAGAGCTGCACAGGAGGGAGATCCTTCCAACCCTCAACATGTCTGCATCGTGCGATCACGATTCGTTGCTTCATTGCAACCCCAAAGTGCCAGCAGACATCGCAGCGCACACCAACTGCTGATCGCCAAACGCATTTCGGCTACGAGACCGTCACCGAGAGTGAGAAGCAACAACGGGTCGCGGGCGTATTCTCCAGCGTTGCCGAATCATACGATAAGATGAACGACTTTATGTCTCTTGGCATACACAGGCTTTGGAAGTACGTAAAAAAAGAGAAAGAAATAAGCACAATATGGCCTCTGTAAAAGAACGACCACGGCCAATCATGTGTCTATGTTTATGTGCTCTTCCTAACAACCCAAACAGGGACCACTTCGTTTCCTCCCTCAACCCGGGAGCAACTACACCTCTCGGCCGACCCCAGCAGATCCTCGACGTTGCCGGCGGCACCGGCGATATCGCCTTTCGCATGCTTCACCATGCCAACATACACAACGGCAACCCCAACGTTCACATCACCATCTCCGACATCAACCCGGACATGCTTGCCGTCGGGCGACAGCGCTCCCTCTCCCTCCCGACACCCTACCAATCCTCCCTATCCTTCCTCGAGGCCAACGCCGAGGTACTCCCCTCCCAGATCAAAGACAACTCTCTCGACCTGTACACCGTCTCCTTCGGCATCAGGAATTTCTCCAACATCCCAGCAGCGCTGAAAGAGGCTCATCGGGTATTGAAGCCCGGCGGCGTCTTTGCTTGCCTGGAGTTTTCAAAGGCGGACAAGCATCCTCTCCTGAACGCAGTTTACAAACGATGGTCGTTCGGAGCCATCCCCTTGATTGGCCAGTTGGTGGCTGCTGACAGAGATAGTTACCAATACTTGGTGGAAAGCATCGACAGGTTCCCTAGCCAGGAAGTTTTCCGGGATATGATTGTCGATGCTGGCTTTGCAATATCGGGAGATGGGTACGAGGATCTTACTGGCGGAATTGCCGCCATTCATAGAGGCATCAAACCGTTGTAGAGGCATAAGACAGGAGCGCGTCTCATTTGCGTTCTACTGGTTAAGTTTGTGTACACTAATGTATCTAATCACGTACGAGAGACAGCTTGTCACATGTATCATCGACCAGTACCTGATAGATTTTTGATCTCGTCGCTGGTTCTTGCTTGGCTCTTCTTCTCTAACAAAAGCCGAGACCGTTCCTCCACTTTTCCATGGCTGCGTTTTCATTGATTCATACCGTCTTTGGCGCATTTTTCACTTGGACGCACACTATCGACATTCATCAAACATCACGCGAAGATTTTCCCCTTTTATCAAGCAATTTGATAGTCAACTCAAAATAAATCGAAATGAAGATAACACAAGACGTAGGAAAACGGACGGATTCCATGGTGGAATGGACTGGACTCCTGGGGCTTGCTTATTCTCTCATTACGTACACTTACACAGTAAAGCTGCCCGATCAATGACACTGAATAATAATACGGCGGCTTTTGTCCCCTTCTTTAACCCCCCCCCCCCCTCCCCCCCAACCCTACCTTGCTCCATTGTGTAGAAAGGAAATGTGACCCAATGAAATAGCTCAAGCGGCTCAAGACCCATGGTACTGGTTGCCACAAGTTGCTGTAGTGAAAGCCAAGCGTAATTGCTAAATGGGTGATAGACAACTTGCGTGAAAAAAAAAAGGGCAAGAAAAACTCATTCAGCCGGCGTTGACGAGGTCGCTGCAGGGGACGAGGCACCGGTCTCTCCCTTCATGCTACCACGACCACGTCCGCCCCGTCCACGATCGCCTCCACGTCCGCCTCGTCCGCCCCGGCCCCCACGTCTGTTACTCTCAGAGTCGCTGGTTCCGCCTGCACTTCGATAGCCGCTGGCAGAGGCACCGCCTCTGGAATTACCACCCCAGGTGCCTGCCCCTCCACGGTTGCTGAAATTCTTGCCCTCACGATGTTGGAATACCTTCACCAAGGGCCTGCTTCGATCTTCTTGAGTGCGTGTCTTGTTCTCTTCGGGTATTCGGGACATAGCAGCGTCTCGATCTTCAACTGTCTTGAATTGGACAACCTTGTTTTGGTTGCCCCATTTTTCGATCTTTGCAATCTTGCTCCTGTCCACCTCGTTGAATAATTCCCGGCACTGCTCGTCGCTGCTCACATTCATTACAAAGAGGCCAATTATGTCAGAAGCGGAAGACTTGGGAGCTGGCGAGGAAGCAGGCTCTGGCCCGTTTGTAGAGCCATTGGGAGCAGCCCCTGTCTTCTCGGAGTCTTTGGCATTGGAACCAGACTTGGACGTCTGGCCAGGCTGAGGGGTAGTCGGCTTAGCAGAGCCAGTTGCTGAGGTAGTACTACTGGCGCCTTTGGTTTGTTGAGTTGAGGGCGGCTGCCTGCTGGCGGGCGCTGCGGGCCCCGGTGTGGACGCGGTCGGAGGAACGGGAGTACCTGACGTAGGACCAGTGGAAGCAGGTGGAGCGGCGGTGCTGGCAGTGACAGCAGGGGCGGAACCTGGCTGCTGTTTAGAGCCACGGTGAGAGAAGTTGAAACCTTGGGCACGCATTTCAGTGCCGATACGTCCGTCCTGGATCTCCAAGACTAGATAGCCAAAGGCGGCGTCTGCGAGGTTGAAGTTCCACATATTCTTAAAGGCACTCTCGTCGACCTGACCCAAAGCAGCTTGGCCAGTCACTGGACCACCAAAAGGATTGCCGCCAGCAGCCGTCGTAGGCATCTTCTCGACAATCTGCAGCGCGTTTTTCAAGAGATTCTGCTGGGCTTCGTTCTGCGCGATAGCTGGCTCAACTTCCCCCTTGACGGTTTCCCAGACATCGTTGAAGGAAGCTTTGGAAGCAGCCAACTTACCACGATAGTGGTCTAGAGTAGGATTGACGCTGAATTCATTGTAAGAGCTGCCGTAGCGGAAATGAAGACCGGCGGAAATAGAAAAGTCGGCTTTCAGAGCAACGGAAAGCTGGTTCAGAATACCTTCTCTCGCAGGAGAAGCGTGTGTGATGAAAATTCGAGTTTCGGTGGGATCATAGACTCGGTGCGCAGTGTCTACTAACTCTCCCATCTGCAACAGAGTTGTCCACATGGTTCCCTGACCTCCAGCGATTGTAGTGCGGCCCTCGCCATTGTCAAACAGCTTATGCATCACAACCGCACCGCCAAGACCCAAAAGTCTGAGCTTGACGCCGCCGATTTCAAGCAGCATTGAACGAGCTTCGTCAATGATGTGGAGATTGGGCACCTTATACTCAGAAGATCGAAACTTCTCCAGCACACGAACATCCTCGCAAGCTCCCCAGACAGTGTAGACAGGAACATCCAGTTTCACTTCACCGCTGAGCAGTAGAGGGAGCTCAGAAAGTGGAAGATCGCTGGCTGGAAATCGGCTCTTAACGGATCCGTTACCTCCTTGTTGGATAGCCTTCTTAACAGGGTCGGGAATCAGGGGAGAATATTGAGCGACATGTTTGAGAGTTTTTTCCGCAATCCGGTCCAGCGATGTGTCATCGTAGAAACCGAAATCTCCGGTGTGGATGATATGATCGGCGCGAGCTTGCTTGGCGAGCTCGTTCAAAGATCGTAGGTTTCCTGTTGTCATGGAGAGATTAGTACTCAGTAATTGTCGTTGTGTTTCTCACAATATCTCTGCCAGGATATCTTACCTCGGACGTCTGCAATGCATAGAACTCGAATAGGCCCAGTCTGAATGATTCGTCCTTGGTTCGGTAGAAGCGGTGCGGCGCCCGGCGGGAGAGCAGTGCCACCGTTTTGGAGATAGCCTTGGTTATTGTAAGGTCGTGACTGGGACTGATTAGTACATCCTCCAGAAGTAGTCGCTGCCAACCATGACAGACCGCCATTTTCATTTGCAGGGCAGCTGTCCATGGTGGAGTGTGTGGTGACGAGGCTGGTGGTGCTATTTTGCGACGCGCAGGTGAAACCAGTCTGGTGATGGGGCATTTGGGAAAGGGGAGCAGAGAGAAGTTGTAGAGGGGAATGTAGCGATGGAAGGAGAGGCCTGACGAATCTGAAGATGCCATCAAACGAGCGATTGCAGCTTCTGCCAGCTGCCAGCTAATGGCAGATACGCATCAATCGGCAGTGCGCCGGGGAAGGAGCAAACAAGCTGTGTGTTTGGGCAAGCAACTCACAGCAGCCATTCTATTTTGTCAAACGCGCTCCCAGCTGGACAATCTAAAAGCACGAAAGGGACTACCGCTGGGTAAAAAGGATAAAAATGAGAGTGATCTCGGTGCCTGGACGATGGGATGGGTATCAAGAGGATAATGACGACAAAGGGATGATGGACCGCGGTCGAAGGAGGTGTGTAGTTTTCACAGCTCTGACCAAGCAAGGCTGGGGACAATTTTCCCAAAAGTCAACAAGTCGACCGACCTGGCAGAGAGGAGTGGATGGATAGTAATGGCTGGTTGCCCGCCGGCTGCACACGTCTCAAGACTCAGAGCCAGTCCCAGCGCGCGGAAAGCGGGGCTTGGCCAGCAGAGAATGCGCGCGCCCAGTTGCGGGCAGTGGCTCATGGGGAGTGTCGTCGACTCATGGACGGAGGCTTGCTGCAGCAAGGTGGGGACTGCCACCTTTTTTGGGGCGTTGGAAGCCTGCCAGCTACGGCGGACGATAGCTCACACTGGCTCAAAACGTTTTATGGATCGAAAAATCACACTATAGACACCCTAGCGTGTCTGTAATAGATAGATACCCTTAATAAATGCCTATACTAGTTTATAATATACCTTTGCCCTTACCCGAATTTTTCTTATATTATACACTTTTCCCTCCTATATTATCTTGCTTATTATAATATATATTAATAATATTTAGCTGCTAATAGTCTCTTTATTATCTAAATAGCTCTTAAAAAACCCTAAATTAATAGCTTAGGTAATTTCTAACCTATCTTTATATTATATATTATAGCTAAAAGATCTATAGTATATATATAAGCCTTAATAATTAGTTTAGCTTAATAATAGGGTATAATAAGGCAGGTTACTTACTTTATAATTAAATATAATAAGACACTAAAATCTAGATATATGCTTAATTTATATATTTAGTTATAAATATATACTACCTTACTATAAATATATAAATAATAAAAGTGTATTTTAAAGCTATTATAAGCTTAATTTTTTAGTATTTAGATTATGTGCTAATTATGCTTATATATTATAGGGTTTTGCTTATTATTATAATAGTAAGCTTACTAGGATACTATATAAACTATAGTTACTTATTACTTATAAGGAAAAGTAAATCCCCTTTACTTAGAAAGAGGGAATATAATAAGTATTATAAGAATCTAGACTAGGCTATAAATAGTAAACATAGGGCGGATAAACTAGGTAATAAGAATAAAAGAGTTTTATAAATAATCACACTACTATAATAAACTATAATTAGCTATTTATTTTAGTAGTAGGCTATAAATAAAGGGAAATTAAGCTATTTAATTATATAAGGCAAAGTAATTATACAAATATAAATACATAACCCTTTTATAAAAAAAACTAAGTTATTACTAGCCTCCCCCTTTATTTATATTTTCTTATACCTTTTTTAATGCCTCCTAATTACTATATAAATAGGGGGTACTCCTATAATATCCTACAGTAGAATAATCTAAGCTAAAGAAACTACCCTTATTATTTACTTTATTTTACATCCTATAACATAGCTAAAATAATTAATTTAATACTTAATAGTCTACTAGCTATTAGACACAAAAATATACTAGCTATAATACTAGTTGCCCTAGTATTTAATAATATAACACACTATTAAAAGCTATAGAATATAGTAACTAAAAGAAATTAATAGTATATAGCTAGTTTAACTACTTTAGTAGCGCAAAGGCTAGTTAGCTTTATACTAGTTATAATTACTATAAGATTTTAGTATATAAAGATATAGGCATAAAATAATTTATAATTTAATACTCCTATTTATTTACTAACCTTTCTAAAGGCTATTAATAGGTATTAACTATTACCTTTTATACATTTAGAATTTAAATACCTAAGCTATTATAAATTAGTTTATTATATTACATTATAAAGCACTATTACTATAGATTGCCTTCTAATAAATAATCCTAACTAGGAACTTATTACAAGCTATATATATAGTAGTTTATAATTAATTACATTAGTTAGGCTAGAAGCCTTATGCGTAAGGTTTATATAGTAGCTAGCAAGGGCAATATATAGCAAAGGTTTTACTCTATACCTTAATTTTATATATTATATTAGGGAAGAGGAGAATATAGTTAATAATAAGCTAACTAACCCCCTATCCCTGCCTAATAAAAATAATAATATAAATAAACACTCTATTATAAGTAATAAAAGAAAGTTATGCTAATTTTTAAGCTTTATATTTACTATATAGGTTAAGCAGGAGAGGTTAACCTATAGTGTAAATAGAGATAATGCTTATATTAAGTCTAAATCTTACTCTATACCTAGTCTTAATAATAATCTTACTATATTAGATAAGGACTTACTAAGTCTAAGCATATTCCTAGATAATATACCTAGTGTAAAGTTTAGTAATAACTATATAAAGGAAAATAGTAATAATATAAAAGCATAGGAGAGTGTATAGCTATTTACTAATATTATTACAAAGCCTAAGGCAAATATATTTATATATTCTTATATAAAACGCTATTATAAATAAAAGAAAGGGGTTATATAAGAAGGAAAGGGTTATATAAGGAGAAATAGAAATATAATATATAATAAAAAAAGATACTCTTTTATTACTATACTAGCTTTTCTAGCTCTTCTCCTATTCTAGTAAGATTTATATTATTCTCCTATAATATTACTTTAAGCTATTTCTGCTTATTTACCTTAGTTATAAGCAAACTTAGCTTAGGTTATATTTATTCTTGCTTATATTTTATAAGCTTTAACTATAATAAAACATACTTTTTAAGCTAAGGGTAGTTAAGGTCTTTTAGATTAGTTAGGAGAGTGCTAATTAATTCCTTAATTATACGCTAATATATTTATATTATTATATCTAGTAAGTACTTATTAAGGTCCTTAATATTATTTTATAGTAAAGTATAGCATAAGTCTAAGCAGTTAGTAAGTATTTCCTTTATATAGCTTATACTACCTAATTCTTTTAGCTTATAATATAAAACTATTAGCTAACTACTTTTTATATAGGGTTAATTAGGCTAATAATAGATTTTATAAGAGTTTTATAAATATATAAACTATACTAGCTCTTATTAAATAATATTTATATAAATAAAGAGTATTATAATGTGGTTAGCCCTAGTCTTGTAATTAAAAAAGTAATTATATAAGAGCTATTAAAAATATTCCTAGAGAGAACTTTATATTAGAGCTTTATAAATATAAACATTAGATTAAATAATATACTTACTAGAAAAAGGCATGCCCTTTACTTAACTAAAGCTACTAGCTCTTAATCTAGGTATTATAAATACTTTTGCTAAAAGACTAGTAGTTACTAAAGCTAATTAGCACTTATTTATTATTATATAGCTTAGTATATATACTAGTAAGAAAGTAATATATACTATAGAGTAGTACTATCTTATTACTATAGTCTAACCAAATATAATAGGGTATATAACCTTATTAATAAAGCATATTAACATACTATAAAGCAGTGCTCTAATATAAATTAGCAGATATACCGCAGTAAAACTATATAATATATTATAAATATATATTAATACTAGTATATATCTTAAAACCCTAGTGTTTTAGCTTATTATAGGCATTAATTAACTATATAAAGTTAGGCCCTAGCATACTAAAGTCTTATTACTTAAACTATTTATTACTAAATTATTTAGAAATATTATTAGAGGCAAACTCTTAATATATAGAGTAAAGCGTATCTTAGGAAATAATATAATACTATTATTATATATATATATAGAGATAGCCCTAGCTATAGTCTTTTAGAATTAATAAGACCTAAAGTTAGTTATTAAAGAATATATAAGCATAAGAGATTATGGCTTCCCTTATTTTATTACTTTACTATTAATAAAGTCCTTTATCCTTCTATAACTAGATAAGACCTTATATTATAATTTTATATCCCTTTACCTATAAGCATAATATAATTATTTTATTTATTAAGCACTTTTTAAAGAATAATTAGCAAATACAAGCTTATAACTATTTAGTAATAATACTTCTCTTTTATTACACTAATCCCTAAGCTATTATTTGCCTCTTTAAGGTTAAAAACCTTATATTTTTATTATAAAGGGTGTTTATATTTTGTAAGATATACTTAACTATATACCTATTAGCATACATAGCCTATATCTCCTTATAATAAAGCATAAGATCTTGTTTTAGTTATAGCATTTTGTGTAATTAGTGTGTGAAAAAAAAAAACATAATATTCCTTTCTATATAATATAGAAAGGGGTAAGCTTTATATATGCCCTATATATATAATTTTTTTTTAATTATATATATTTATAAGTATTCTCTATCTCTTCCACAAGTATTAACAAAGCAGTATATCTAGTTATAAGTAATTATATATATATATATAAATAAGGTAAGTAATATAAACAGACTATTTATATTCTTTATATATAGGTAACTATATATATTTACTAATCTTAACTAAGCAAAACAAGCAAATCTAAGAGCAAAATATCTACTAATACCTTATATAAGCTATAATACTATGTTAAGCCTAGTCCTTATCCTCCTCTGCTAGTTTACTTAGTTTATAGTATATATTACTTAGTTTATAAAGCTAATAGGATAATATTTTATATACTGCCTAGTTAATAACCTTTAATAAGCTTGTATAGCCTATATTATTACGTTTTGCCTTTTATTATCTTTTGCCTAAATAAGATAACCCTTTACTATTATTAACTAAGTATTTCTTTAGGGTTATAGCTATAAACATTAGTAATAGCTTTATACTATATTTATATACTTACTTATAAGGTATATTAGCTAATTTATAGTATTTACTAGACTATTTAGTATTATAATAGTTTACATAGCCTTAGGATAGGGTATCCTAGACTATATAAGCCCTAAACGCGCTATTTCCTTTCTTATAAAAGGTACACTTACTATTACCCTTATGTACATTCTTATATAGGAATTTAGCAAACGCGTTTATAGTTTATAACCTAGTATAGTTAAGTTTTAGGTCTAATAAGATACTATACTATACTTTTTTTTATAATGCTATAAGATAGTATATTTAGTATTTATTAACTTATATAAGAAAATATTAAGATTTATTATAAACTAAAGGAGGATTTTTTATAAAAAATAATAAAGTATAGTTTATAAAATAAGTCTTTATTATTTTAAAGTAGAATATAGTTTATTTTAGTATATTATTAGATATTACAAATATATTAGAGTATATTAGGAATAGTTTACTATTATACTTTACTAGTAGCTTTGCTATAATCTTATTACCCTTTATAGTAGCTTATCTTACTATAGCAGCTATTATATTATTATTTATTATTGTTACGTGTTGGTTCCCTCACGCATAAGGGGGAAGTCCACTAGTCGGGTAGGACTTCGTCATAAAGGTTATAAAGGGTGTTATACCTTACACCTTAGTTACGATAAGTGCTAAAGTGTATATAGTGTGTGTAAGTGTATAATTAATAATTTCTACCTAAGTCTAGCTAAATCCCTCCTTTATAGTAAGGGTACCTATGTATTTATAGAGGTCCCTTCTAGACTATAATAAGTCCTAGGGGCATAGAAGAAAATAGCTTGTCCTAAGCTAAAAAGAGAGAAAGAAAATAATAAGGAAATGTTAAATAAAATAATTATAATCTAGAAAACAAAACGCAGTCTTTTACGCCTAAACTAGCAAGTCCTTCTTAATTATTAGCTATGCTAGCATCCGTGCTCTTATTACCTTTGTTATTATTACTTTCTATAGAGACACCTTTATTATTATTATTATCTTTACTATTATCTTTACTATCTTTACTATCTTCCTCTCCCTTATTTATAATATAAAAAACGTTAAGGGATAGTTAAATTTATATAAATAAGACTTATAGAATATAGCGGAGGATAACCTAATGTAGGTAGGTGTGTAGGGCGTGTAAAGCGTGGATGTTTAGGTCTACTATATAGTTTTAGGCTAACTTCTAGAGTCCTCTAAGGTTAGGGTTATTATAACTAGACTTAATAATATTATAGAACGCGGGTAGCGCACTATAGGTAGCCGTATAGTATAGTAGGACCTATTTAGAGGGGCAAAATATAGGACTACTAAGAGTAGCGGTAAGAGTGTTTAGGAGGTTAGTAAGGTTAGTAATTTTATTATAAATCTTATTATAAGTTTTATTATAATCCTCTTGCTATCTAATAATATATATTAAGTAATAGCGGAGAAAGACAGAGAATATGCTAGTAATGCTATAGCTATAGATTAGGCATTAAAATCTATAAGTTATGTTATAGAGTTTTAGTGTAAAGAATTTAAGGATCTAGCGCTCTGCCTATAAGACTGCCTAGCCTAGTGGATAGCGGTTAATTACAGAGTTTGTGTTATTAAGGGCGATTTTAGTATATGCCTAGATGTTCTAAGCAGTAAAGAGTAGGTCTATATTATAATAAATTCCTTCTAGTAGCTAAATAAGCTCTTCTACACTAAGCTCCGTAGTATACTAGCTAAATTTATAGATAAGTTTGTTAGTATAATGCTATTAGTCTATTTCTAAGTTATTATAGCAAAAACACTCCTTAAGATTTTTATAAATTTGCTTAAGCTACTATAAAAGAAAGAGTTAGTAGTAGTTACCCTTAATAAGGTGGAGAATGTTAGTTAAGCAGCATAATTTAAATACTATTAGTAGGTTATTACTGCTTTGCTAGTTACTAGATATTATAAGTAAACCTCCTCTTTCTATAACTTTAATTAGGTTACTATGCTTATAAAGGGCAGCGTAGGTATCCTTATATAAGGTAGGGAGGTTATCTAATAAGCAGCCTAGCTCTCCTTTAGTGTAAATAGCGCTATATCTAATTATTATACAACGTGTAAAGGCTAGTAGTAAGGGTATTATAACTTGTAAGATACTTAAGGGAAGGTTTGCAGAGAAAGGTAATAGACTTTACATTAGGGTTATTAATAGTAGAGGATTAAAGAGGTTTAGGTTATGTAGCTAGTGGGAGGCAGTGTAGTTAGTGTTTTATTAAGGTAAAAAGAAAGTGAGTTCCTAGGCTCCTGCGTTTGTAATATATTATTCCGCAGCCTTGTAATAAATCTAAGGTTATAAGGGGCGTGACTTTACAGCTTGCACTTAGTTATTATATTTATATAGGGTTTTATGCCTTCTAGAAGGGGATTCCTACTAGGGATATTTAAGTTTAATTCTTACAAAAGAAAAGTAACTATCTAGGATAGTAAAGTAATATTCTTTAGTTAAGCAATTTAGTAATTATATAGCAAAATTAAGCTAAGCTCCTAGCAAAATAAAAAGGAAAGAAAAGGAAAGAGAAGGAAAGAGAAAGGCAAAAGTAAGAAGTAAATAGCAGCGTATAGGCTGCGAAATCCCTTAAGGGCAAGGCAGTTATTAGCATTAAGAATAGAACTATTATAGTAAGCTAGCGCTAGTGCTACTAGTAGGAAATCTCTGTGGCCTTTTAGCGGCCGGCGCGCTAGTTAGGCTAGAATTATTAGTGCTAGCTAGGGATAATAACCCTACTAGGCGCTTATTACTAGGTGCTGGCTTCTAGGGCATACTTAGCGTTTTGTCTGTAGAGTTATGTTAGTTGCGGGATGTGGCGGTCTTGCGGAGGGCGTTAACCTCTAACTGTAGGGTTGTGATGTTCTGTTTTATAGTCTGTAGCGAGGACACGCTAGCTTTAGTAGATTCTAGTAAACAAAGGCGCTAATCTATATCCTTTGTGTTTTTACTAGTTATAGTAGTAGCCTTAGTAATTATCTCCTTAACTATCTTAGGATTATTACTTGTAACGCCGCAGACTTTAAAAAGGAGGCAAACTCCTTTAAGTGCTTAATTAAGCTAAGCCTCTTAGTCTACAGAGGCTAGTAGCAAGTTGTTTATATGTTTCTCTAGGGCTTTAAGTCTTATAATATAGGGTTTGTAGGGCGCTAACGCGATAGCATAGTGTCCACGCATAGAGCGCAGGGTAGTGGCTATAAGGGGGTGTCAAGGGTCGATGTAGGGATACCAGAGTGATAGATCAAGTAGTACACGGTGAGCTAGCAGGTAGGTCGCGATGGATAACTATATTGATTCTTGCCCCCCTATTCTGTGTGACAGAGGCTTGTGGCCTATATCTATCTTAGCTATAGGGGTCATATGCTCTTGGCTAGGGCGCTGGTTAGGCGCCGCGAGCCCGCACGCTTATGTGCATTGCCTTTGTTAGCCTAAGGCAACCTCCTTAGACCTCCGGTCCTGACAGGGTAACCCCCTCCGTAAGCAACCGCCTTGGTTGCTAAAAAGTCGCCACTAATCTAACCATATAATTATCAAGCCTCTAAATTAATTATATACATATCTTAAACGCCAGAAAGTCGCTTCATACTTAACTAACTTATTCCAAGGCCTTCTAAGCCCTTCCACAACCTTTAAAACACTTCCCTTCCATAAAAAACCCTGTTTACAAGCTATATATAATGTCATGTAGCACCGCTAGCTTCTTAGCACAGTTCCTTTATTTATACTCTACATAAATAACTTATAGTCTTAGCAGGCTTACCGCTCTGCTCTAGTTAACCTGTGTAGCGATAAGATTACTTCTTTCTATAGCCTATTACTTATGCCCTTTATAGAAGCTTTGTAGTCTCTGTAGCCTTGCTGCTCTAACTCAGTCTATCTGTAAATCCGTGGAAGGTATAGCTGCTAGTGAGGTTAAAGTGAGAAATTATCTAATCCGCCGCCTCTTACTAGGCTTGAATTTGCCACCCTTCCTAGGGATATAATCCTTAGATTCCCCCCTAGCTTTATAGCTCTTTTCTTCCTTCTTTTATTATTATTATTAGTAACGTAAGTGCCTTGTTGCTAGCGCACAGCTTGCTATAACTCTTCTTCTTAGTCTTTAGTGAATCGCAAGCTAACATAATAATATTTAGCGCAGAAGAATTCCTTGCCTGCCGCTATTAATTAAAATTCCAAAATCTGCGATATCTTTAATTGCTCCTGCTAACGCCGCCGTAACCACACTTATAAAGCGTGTTATAGCTATAGCTAAGCCTAGGTAAGTATCTCCTATTATATTATTAAATACGCTGCTAATTCCCTTTAAGTTATCACTACTATTACTACAGTCACTTAATCTGTGACTAGGTACTATTCCCTTAAAAACATAAAGCACCTAGCGCCTGCAAAGAGATAATCTAGCTTCTAACTAATCCCCCTAGTTACATAGCTAAAGGCAGGAGTAAGTTTATGCTTTACTATAGTATGTTTACTACTCTTCTATTATATTACTAATACCTAACTTCTCTAGGATCTGTAAAATGTGTTTGCTACGCTGCTTTAAATAAGCAGTGTAAAATAGTAAGTTTTAATTACCTATTACACTATAATGTTATTACTAATAAACTTTAAGATATCTATAACTGCTTTAATAGTCTTTAATAATTTATACCGCGCTATTATATTATAGTAGAAAGCGCTAGAGGAGACTTAGCCTTCCTAGGAGGAAGCAACTATAAGTGCTATTTAACCTTACTACTTATTTATTACTAATAACTTATTTAGGATATCTATAATTAGAAATAGCTACTCTAGTTATATATCACGCATGCTAGTAGTAGTAAGAAGAAGCGTCGCGCCTAATCTACTATAGCAGATACTATATGTCTTCTATCTCTCTATAGGTGCATTACTAGGCACGCTACTAATTAATATAGGCTGCTACTACTAAGATAGAGCGTAAGAAAGAGGTAATACTTATTTGCAAATAACTTACTTACACGTGTTAAACTAATTACTTCTTAGGCAAGCTTCTAGCGCACCCTAGCAGTATATAACACAAAGGTCTAGCAGGATATTATAAACTACCTGCGCGTTCTAGTAGTGTAATTTATAGGTGTTACTTACTGTCTGCTAGCCTTATAAGCTATCTGCTAATTTGCGTTAATAAGCGAGCGTGGATGCTATGCCTGCCTCTAATGCTAATACGCTACTGCCCCCTTGCTTGCTAGACTTTGTGGAAAAAAGGGTTGCGGGGGACGTTGTAAAGGACGTTCTAACCAATAAAGATAATAAATAGCTTGGACGTAGTGTGTGCGCTACGTGGCTTTTACTTTGTTTTTCCTTTTGTCTTTTTCTCTCTTTTTTCCTTTTTTTTTTTTTTTGTTTTTATTGTTTTTTTTTTTTTATAATAGAAAAATTTGCTTAATTAATTAACTAGTTCTTACTGCCTCTGCTGCCACGCAGCTTCTTTGCGTAAGACTCTCTAATTATAATCCGCTAGAACCTGCGGGTCTGTAAAATCCTTGCGCCAGATCTATGAGTTTTTAGAGTTATTATAGCCTTCCTACTTGACGAGGTATTTGCGCTAACCCCCGCGATGCTTATAAGTAACAATTTGTTTAATAACATATAAGGGGTCTTCTCCTGCGAGGAGAGGTACTTGCTTAGTTGCTTCTAGTATACTCTCTAGGTCACCTTTGTAGAGTTTAAGATTAGAAATATAAAAAACATTATGAAGCCTTATGCTTTATAGGAGCTTTAATTAGTACACAAGTCTGTGATTGCTAATTAACTTAGTAATCTAGTATAGTCCTAGGTACTTTACTGCAAGTTTCTTGCTTAGTCTCTACAAATTAATATTCTTTGTGGATAGCAGAATATAGTCCCCTATATTAAACTTTATTAGCACTCTCTTCTAGTTATAGTACTTAGCTTACATAGCTTATATATCACGAAGGAGCTTCTATGTGTCCGTGTGTTTCTTGCGCAGCTCTGCTCCTCTTAATTACGCTTGCTTATTAATTATGTGTGCTATTCTCTTTACATATAAGGGACCTCTTAGTGTAAAGCCTCGCAAAGCCTTAGTAGGTAACTCGCGAAGAGAACTATAGTAACTTGTGTTATATGTAAATTACACTATTAGAAGAAGGTTAACCTAGTTAGTCTACTTAGCGCTACTAAAGGCACATAAATAGTGCTTAAGTAGTTAGTTTATTCTCTTAGTCTAGCTATTAGTCTAAGGGTAAAATACCATGCTTAGTCAACGCTTAGTCGCAATATAGTAGCAAAAGGTCCGCTAGAAAGAGCTTGTAAACATTATGCTATAGTTAGTTATAATGCCCTCTAGGATTCTATAGTCCTTAAAAACTATCTTAATAAAAAGGGTAGCTAGTCCATTACTACTTAAGCGCTTTAACGTTAGCATGTACATAGTATACTTTATAAATCAGTTAACTATAACAAAGATTACGTCATAGACCCTAGATCCTAATCCCTTTACTAGGGGAAGGCCTATAATAAAGTCTATTAATAATTCTTAGAAAGGTTAATTAGGCACAGGGAGAGAGGCAAGCTTACTATAAGGTTAATACTACCTTAGCTTTAATACTTAGTAATTATAATAGGTGCGGACATACTCTTTAATATCTTTCCTTATGCGAGGCTAGTAGTACTAGTTAGTAATCTAATACAAAGTTTTGCTTACACCCTAATAGCTAGCAGCGTTATTATTATAAACAAGTATTAGAATCTCTTTGTAAAGACCTAAGGGAACATAAATATAGTCTCTAAAAAGGAGTGCTTTATTTTTATTAAGCAACTAGCCTAGAGAGCCACAAGCATCTTCTAAGGCGCGAATAACCTGCTTAGTATGCGTAATAAAGGCGTCCCCTTGCTGCGCCTAGTATAACTTTTTATAGATAGGTGCTTTTAGAAGCTTATTACCTTTAGCTCCACGCTAGGCTAGGAGTCTTCTAAGGGAGCAAAGTCTTACTATAAGGGCTCTGCTAGATAGACTTATTATTAGCACTTAGCTACTAAGCAGGACTAGGATCCACGACTCTAATAACATTAGGAACTTATTTAAGAAGCTATATACTAGTAAGTCTCTCTTAGTAAGGGGTCCGCTCCTTCTTTCTTTTGCTAGCTAGCTTAGAGGGTTAGAGGCACACTCTAAGCCTTAGATACTATAAATAGTAGCAATTACTATTATCTCTCTTTAGGTAGGCGCTAACTCAAAGCTTATCTATATTAACTTTACGCTAACAAACTTAGATAGGAATAAGGTAGCTTAGGAAACTCTAGTGTCTTTAGCTTTAGTCTTATAGTCTGCTCTGCAAGATAGAGGGTCCGTAGGGTTATTAATTCCTAGCCTATGTTTAATTATAAAGTTATATAGGTTAAGGTTATTAAGGGCTTGTACTTGCCTGCTAGTAAGCTTTGGCTTTAAGGCAAGATACTTATAGTTAAGATAGTCTGTAATAACCTAAATAGGTATAGCACTATAGGCTAGGTAGTGTTTTTAATTCTTAAAGGCCTCTTAGATAGCTAGGAGCTTAGCATTAGGTATAAAATAGTATACTTTAGCACTAAGCAGCTTCCTTAAGGAGAATACAACAGGATGCTACTAGTCCTCCTATTTCTATAAAAGGATAGCGCTAATTACAAAGTATAATATGTCTATCTCTATTCGCAATAGTACGGCCAGGTTAAAGTAAGCGAGGACAGGCACTAAGGTAAAGTATTACTTAAGCTGCTTAAACGCCTCGCGCTTGCGTTAATTAAGTGTAAGTGCCCCTGTTGCGTTATTTCTTGTTAAATCCGTAAGGGGGGTGGTGATCTTGCTATACTTGTGGATAAAGCAGCGATAAAAACCAGTGAATCTAAGGAATAACTACATGTCTTTAACGCTGCAAGGTTCTAGCTAGTTTACCATAGCTTCAATTCGTTTAGGCTCTATAGTAATTCCCTTAGTTAAGACATTAAAGCTAAGGAAGTTAACCTTTGTTGTTAAGAATTCACACTTCTTAAGATTAGCGTATAGCTTCTTTAAGCATAGCCTTTCTAAGACTTAGCAGACATACTTCTCATGCTCTGCTAGGTTACTACTGTAAATCAGGATGTCATCTAGGTACACAATACAAATTATATTAATAAGCCCTAAGAGGGTGTTATTAATAAACTCTTAGAAGGTGGCTAGGGCGTTAACAAGCCCAAAAGGCATTATAAGATACTTAAAGTAACCGTATTAGCAACAAAAGGCGGTTTTCCACTCGTTGCCCTTACTAATCCAAAGCCTGTTATACGCGTCTTTTAAGTTAAGCTTTGTATAAACCTTTGCACCCTTTAATTAGTTAAGAATCTCTAATATTAGTAGCAGGGGGGCATGGTTCTTCTGCGTAATCTTGTTAAGGCCTCTATAATCTACACACAGGCGTAATTTGCCTCCTTTCTTAGGGACAAAAAGGATTAGAGCGCCTACAAGGCTAGTTAAAGGGCATATCTAGCCTTTTCTTAGCGCTATTACAAGGTATTTGCGGAGCTCTTCTAGTTCTTTTTCCGTAAGGTTATAAATTAGTCCCCACGGCGGGCGCTAATCCCCTTCAATCTTAATAGCGTGTGTGCGGCCTTCTAAAGAGGGTAATAACACTGCTTTCTTAAGGTTAAAAATGTCTGCAAAGTCTGTATAGCAATTAGGCAGCTTCTTCTTAGTTGTCTTGCCGCTTAGTTCCTTCTCTAGTGTGGTTATGTCCTTAAGGTCCATTCCCTTCAAGAAACTAGCGTTAAGTACAAGGACTATAGCTAACTCTTTTATTTCCTTATGTAGTTGCTTTAATAACACTACGACTTTAATATGCTGCTACGCAATAAGGAAAATCCACTCTTACGTCTTCTATAACAGCACGCGCAGGTCTTCTTACTTAAACCAATCCATGCCTAGGATAAGGTCCTCTAAGGTCTCTACTACAAAGCAGCTTACTTAACAGAGCTTTACTCGCCTAGTGCTGTTAGTAATCTTGCAAATATAATTAAGTATGCTATAGTGTTATAGCGGCACATTCGCTAATTCTATTAGCAAATTACTTTTCCTTACCTTTTTCTAATCTAAATCTATTAGTAATTTAGGATAAATATAGGAGTAAGTAGCACTAGTGTTAGCTAGAGCCTTCTTTACTATAACTTATTAGCCTCCTAGCCTTAGGGACGCTGTTACACAGAACTATCTATTAATTAACTCCTTAGTCCCTAAAGCTAGGGCGCGCCCCTAGGCGTAAGGCTTTTCCCCCTTAGTGTTAGGTAATATATTATTAGGGTAACTTACTAGGTTATAGCAGGTGTCTTAATGCGTAGCCATAGTATAGCTAGATCTCTTATAAATACTATAGTTAGGCTTAGGGTAATTTAGCTTAATATATCCCTATTTGCTACACTTATAACAGGCAACCTCTTTTTCCTAATTATTCTGTCTTAAAGTGCCCTTTAGGTTACTACTCTTATTCTTTAAGTTTAATAAGGTCTCTCTCTCTTAGGAGTCTGCCTAGGTCTTCCTCTTTCTATGCTTAGAATGCCTGTTATTATTGCCTCCTTTACTATTAGATTTATAGTAGGAGGTGCACTTACTAATAAGCTTGTGCTAGTCCGCCACTAGTCTGCTGCTAACTAGATATATCTTTAAATCATAGTTAAGACCTATATAGAAGAGGCCTATCTTGTTTTTTATATTTAATTAAGAGGGGAGTTTAGCGTAGGTTTGCTCCTACTTTTTAATAAATTTCTCGAAGTTATTATAATTAGATTATTTAAAGCTAACAAGCTTCGACCACATACTAAGGGAGCGGCTTTCTTAATTGTCTAAGCCTCCCTTAAGCTAATTGCAAAAATTATCCTATAAGAGAGGATCTTTAACACGGTTTTCACGAATTTTATCGCCTATAGCCTAACAACGCTTCGTAGTACCTGTAAGGTAGGTGCTAGCATACAAGACCTTTGCAAAGTTATTTACAAACTAGTAAGGGTTTATTAGGAATTATGCCTTACAGTCGCTAATAAAGGTCTTTAATTAAAGGGCATTCTAGCCGCTGTAGGTAGGTTGCTTAAGTGGAGCTTATGCGAAGGTTTGCTATAGGTAGTACGTAGCTAGTGTAACATAAGCTACAGGAGCTACAGGAGCTGCCTCTTCTAGTAACTTACTATTAATATTAATATTACTCACAAGCTCCTAGAGCTTTTAAAGTCACTACTTCTTGCGGGCTTATTTAACACGCTCTGTAAGCGCTAGGATTATAGCGTTATAGTTATCCTTAATAAAGGTATTAGTAGCTACTACTACTAGGTTAGCCTAAGGGGGGGATGTAATAGGTAATTAAATAGGTCGCAAAGGTAGGTTAGATATAGTGCTAGATCTAGGTCTAGTTACAGGTCCTAGTGTAGGTCTAGTATTGTCTCTAGCAAAGTCACTGCTAGTGCGCGTGGAGTTTTGAGTTTAGACTATTATAATTTCTTAATCTAATAGTCTAGTAGGGAATTTTTAGAAGAATTAAAATTATTAAGGGTTAATATAGGGATACTAGAGTAATAAATTAAGTAGTACACAGTAAGCTAGCAGGTAGGTCGCAATAGATAACTATATTAATTCTTGCCCCCCTATTCTGTGTGATAGAGGCTTGTGGCCTATATTTATCTCGGCTATAGGGGTCACGTGCTCTCGGCTAGGGCGCCGGTCAGGCGCCGCGAGCCCGCACGCTCGTGTGCATTGCCTTTGTTGGCCTAAGGCAACCTCCTTGGACCTCCAGTCCTAACAGGGGGTCTATCTTGTTAGCGGTTAGGACTTTAGCTAGGTTAGACTATTGTAAAAAGGCAAGGTAGCTACTAAGGGTGCTATTAAGGGCACTAAATAAGGAGTAGAGTTATTTAGCAATAATAACCTCCTGTGCTAGTAGCTATATTATCTATTCCTTCCCCTAGCGGGAACCGCCCTCTAAATAGATATAAATAGTAGTCTTTAGGCTGTCCCTAGCTATACAGACTACTAGCACCTCTGACTAACCTTTGTGGGCCTTTAGCTAGTCCATGGAGGAGTTAACTATGGCGTGGATTTTAACGCATATAGTAACAACCTTAAGGTATAGCTAGTACAAAGGGTTATTCTTATTAATACTAAAACTATCCTCTGCGATTTTAGCGCTAGCCTTGCTAAATTCTACTCCACACACAAAAAGGGTGTTAACAAAGGTTTATAGCTTTCGCCCTTAGCACTTATTGTTAGTGTACTACTAGATAGCGTAATCCCTAGTAAATTTATTATCCTTAGGAAGATCTAAGTTATTATTATTATCTAGCTGCTATAGGCTACTATTCGCGTGGCTAAAGTAGTAGAAATAGAAACGCAGGTTAAACCCCTAGATATACTTAGGAATATCCTATAGCATAATGTATTATATATTCTGTGTTTTCCTGCGCTTAGGCAGGGGTTTATAATTACTAGGCCTATCCTAGGCATTAGCAGTATTATCCTGCTACCTATTAGCTTAGTCTAGGGATAGGGGGTCTTTTATAGTTGCGCCCTCTAGGGCAAGATTCTTGTGGTTAATGCTAGAACCTTCCTTATTCTTAAAGCCACAGAACTCCTTGCTAAACGCGGGTTATTCCTTTGTTAGCATTAGCCTTAGAGTCTAAGATATAGACAGGTCCGCCGCCGGCTTTCTACGTGCTTTTATTAATAGCCTCTAAGGCAGCTTGTAAAGCAGGGGCTAGTGTATAGGTAATAAGCACTATAGGATTAATTATATTAAGCGGTTTAAAGAAGCTCCTTATAAAGGGCTTAGGGATAGTAGTCTAGCTGTTAAAAGGGGCTAGCCTAGGAGCATTAGTAGACAAGGGATTAGCTATTATAGGGGGTTTAGTAAATGCAAATTATACTCTTATTAGAGGGAAAAATAAAGCTATTAACAAAGGCGTGTAATAGAGGGTTTAAAGGAAAAGGAAAAAATAAAGGGCTAGGGGGGGAAGGTTGTGATATTTGCCCTAGCTAGTTAGGAAGAAAAGTGAATAGAAAGTGAGTTATTATAGGGGTGTAGGAAACGGCGTAAATATCACGATTTTCCGCTAGTAAGAGCTTCCTATATATGCCTTTATAGTGCAAGGCATAACTAGCTCGCCGCTTTGGTTAATTAGTTAGGGGGTTTTGTAAGATTCCTCTTACAATACTCCTTATCCTAATTAATAGCGTGTTTTGCGAGGTATTTGTTAACTATTTCGTTAGCATTAACGCGCATTTTAGACTCTAGAATCTACTAATTATCCTTTATAGTATATCCTTTCTAATAAACTAGGAAATTAACGCAAGGCTACTAGTTTCTTGCGCGGAAGAAGTGGATGTAGTAACTTATAATCCTCTTAATCTCCTAATAGTTTGCCTTGCTAGATTTAGTAAGATTAACTAGAGGAGGCGGGGGTTTATCCCTTTTAAAGGGGTCTGCCCCTTAATATAGCTTCTAGAGATAAGTAGCTAAGACTATAAGGTAAACCCTTAAACTAGGCAGGAATTTTAACTAATATAAGAGGGGAGATACCTTTTTAAAGACCTTATATAGTCTAGCCTGCTAAGGAGACTACTTCTTCTTTAGCTTCCCTAGGAGTTTATAGCTAGAGTAAAGTCTAAGGTATACTATATCCCCTATATTAATGTCTACTAGTTTATATTAGGAGTTATATCTAATCTTTGCAAGGGCTGTGGCTATAGTAATAGCAAGCTTAGCCTCTCTCTAATATAGCCTACAGAGGATAGCGATATTAGTATCCTCTAGGTTAGTAATAACTTTGTCCAGATTAGTAAGGAGGTTTATAATAGTAAGCGGCTTGTGGCTAAGTACTAGCTTATTTAGCAAGCGGTTAATAGAGGCGGCTATAGTATTATTAAAATAATGTTATAACGTAGGTATTACTAAAATCCATAGGATGTCCGGGTTTGTGGCTATGTAGTATTATATAGCGATAATAACTATCTAGTTCTTCTGTTTAGCTACTCTGTTTATCTAAGGGTAATATGTAGTAAATATAAGGAATTTAACTCTAAGCTTATAGAAAAGCATAGTCTAGATTTTTAACACAAACTTTAGATTGTGGTTACTAACAATTTCTCTAGGCAGTCCCTAGTTAGCTATGTATAGCGCTTTAAGAAGAAGTCCTGCTTAGTTATTAGTAGAGTATGCCTTGTTTCTAGGGATAAGGATTGTCTTCTTACTAAAAAGGTAATTAACTAGGCAAAGGGTATTATAAGTGTTAAATTTATTAACCTACTATATTATATTAGTGGAGCTAACCTCTAGTATATTTGTAATAAAATCTAGGGAAATAGTATAGAAAGGGACTGGCTTTGTCTGTAATAATTATAATTCCCCTAGGGCTTTAGAGCGGAGGACTATGTTCTTATAGTATACATTATAATATGCAACATAGGCCTAGATCTAGCTACTTATTTGTAGGAAACAAACTGTAGATAGTTCCTCTGCTATCCTTCCTACGCTAAAGTAGTAGTGTTTATTATGTATTAATTAAAGTATTATTTTCACATAGCTTTGTAGGATGTAAAGTTAGCGGGTGCCTCCTAGTGAGTGAAAATAGAGCAGTTTATTATCCTTAAGATCCTACCTATAAAGGGGGATTTTAGGCTGATTTCTATTAGCCTTCTGCTAATGTTCTTAGTATAACTAGATAAAGTTAATAATCCGGCTAAATTTCGCGTTATTTACGTACCCTGCCACAATTAAGTGTCTTATCTTATTATTTATAATTACAGTAGCGGCGTGCTCCTCCTTAAAGTAGGCATAAGTGTTAAGCTTGTTAAATTAACTATAGTCTGTGGCCTTTTAGTAGCTAATATTAATAGGTAGCCTTAAGAGGGCGTTAGGAACTATGTTTAGAACCCTAGGAACATGGATTATGCGAAGCTTAAATTATAATAAATAATTCGCAACCTTTGCTAGCTTAAGGTTAGCTTTATTAAGGTCTATTATAGTAAGTAATGTATGCGTGATAATCCCCTTTGCTAGTAAGTAATCTATAATAATGTTTACTAGTTACGAGTTTAACTAAGCTATCTTTTATAGCTTACGCATTCCCTAGGCAATTATAGTAACCTTTGCTTCTATTAAACTATATTGCCTTTCTACTACTAAGGTTAGCCTAGAAAGGAAGATAATTAGACAAAGCTTATTACTACTAATATCCTTGCCTAGAATGCTTATGCTATCCTATTTAATAGTAAGTTAGAAGGTATATAAGCTAAATCCCTCTTTACACGCATTAACCTTAAAGAATAAAGGTTAGTTAGGGTTATAGTGCTACAAAAGGATCTTAGTGTATAGGAGCCCTTAAATAGCTTTAAAAAACACTATCTCCTGCTTAGTTAGCGTAAAGGTTGCCTTCTAAGCTGCGCGTTTTCGTGCCTGCTTTAAAGCGCTAACTAAGAGCTTATTTCTCTTATAAAGCTTGTAGAGAATAGCAGACTTCTTATCCTAGAGGGGCTGCATATAGATATTAAACTATAGGATGCCTACTCTAAGAAAACTAGCTATTCTAATAAAGGTTTCTAAGGTTGTAAGCGTGGTTAGCATCTAGAGATTCTTAAAGGCCTTAACGCGGTCGCTTGTGTTAGTAATACTATCCGCATTTATAACAAATCCTAGTAACTAAATAAAGAGATACCTAATAAAGGATTTCTTTGTAGTAATATATAGGCAGCTATCCTTAAGGATTTTAAACATAATCTTAAGGTGCTTTAGGTGCTCCTCTAAAGTGTTAGAGAAAATAGTGATATTATTAATATACACGCGAATAAAGGCATAATGCTTGCGGAATAACCTATCTATAAAGCGTTGCACATACACAGGAGAATTCTTATATCCTTATATTATAATATAGGATATCTTAATCCTGCGCTTAAAGAGGATAGCTATTTTGTTTTAGTATTCCTTCTAAACTAGGAGCTAGTTAAAGAATCTAGAGGCATTAAGGAGGGAAATCTAAGCCTTTCCGCGGGCGTCTCCTATAATATTGCCTTAGTTAGGCAGGGGATATATATTAGGAATAGTAATGCTATTTACTAGCCTTATATTAATTATTATATAACCTTTAATCTCTTTCCTAGTGTTACGCTAGATAATAAAGCTAGGACAGGAGCATAAAGCCTTTTCTCCTCCCCTAAGGTAGTGTGAGGTGCGGCCCCACAAGACAGGCCACGCTGGATTGCCCGGCGACGTCACGGAGAATCCCTGGCTAATGCCTAGGGCTCGCGCACGCGGCTAGCATATCTAGCAACACGTGCGCGCACTATTCTTGCTTAGCAAGCTTAAGTCCTTTTATAATATAATATATACCTTTTTGCTACTGCCTAGCTATAACGTCTCTTATAATTCTTAAGCTTTAACCCTAGCTACCTAGTAGCGGAAATAGCACCTATAATAAGATCTATAACTAAATTAGGGGATAATACACATTTAGCACCTCCCGAAACGCTACCTCTAGTGTTACATAACAGCTCTAGCCTTACTCTAACAGAGTTATCCGCGGGCTAAGACCTTAAGACTACTAAGCAGGCTATTTGTAAGCAAATCGCCTAGCTTAAGATTCTTAAATAACTCTAGGAACAGGAAAAGGAATTACTTTAGCAACTTAATATATACAAAAACCCGCCTAAACGCTAGTAATACTATAATAATTCCTCTAATAATAAAAGAGAAGAAGTTAAAGTTAGGAATATTACAGAGCTTACTTACCTTACTAACCTATAGAAATATAAAATCTAGATTAACAACCTAAACCATGCCTTTAATAGAGCGAAACATAAGTATTAATATAACTACTAGAAAATCCTTTTTGCCCTTAGCAATATAGACTAAGTCTGTAGGGCAAGATAGGACTAATTTATTAGTAAAAAAACCATAGAGGAGCGGGACTATTTTACTAATAACTAGGGCAGCTTCTAGGAGTAGACTCTTATACTACTCTAAGATTTTATAAATTATAATGCCTAAATTACCTTATAGCTTAAGAAAGCGCACTAATAAGACTAGCAAAGCCTTATAGACTTTAGCATTTACCTTAATTCCCTAGAGAATTACCTTAAAAAAGCAAGCAAAAAGTCCTAAGCTCTTACCTTCTTTATAAAACTATAGCCTAAACTATAAAACTATATAAATCTACACACCTCTATTA
The DNA here is from genome assembly GCA_018360365.1 of Claviceps citrina. Classification (NCBI taxonomy): domain Eukaryota; kingdom Fungi; phylum Ascomycota; class Sordariomycetes; order Hypocreales; family Clavicipitaceae; genus Claviceps; species Claviceps citrina. Next base: position 59,228 of record SRQA01000020.1, read on the forward strand.
CTAGCAAGACGCGTAAGGAAGTTATAATAATTACATAATAATTTTAGGAGGCAATACTATCTTTTAAGAATAAGCGAAAAGCTACTAATTCCTAGGATTATAACTAGCAAAAGGGATAATAATAAAACTACTAATTAAAATACCTATAATAGCAAGCCTCTAATAAAAGCCCTGCCACAGAGCCTAATAAGGACGAGGTTTATGATAAGCTAGATTAACTAGATAACCGCCGCTGCTATAATTATAGCAATAATAGCTATATTGCTTGCTACTATAATAAGCTAGCAAAAGACTAGGAAAACTACTAGTAGCAGAGGTAGATGCCCTAACCTTTGCTACTAATACCTAAATACTTATAGGATATAAATTTTGTGTTCTAGTATTTATAAAGGGGCAAAACACTACTAAAATATTTGCAAACCTAGATAGTTACTCTAATATTAATATTATAAGCATTAAGTTTACATAATAATACTAACTAAAAAAAGCCTAAGTAATAGCCCCTTTTCTTAAGGCTATAGGAAATCTTATAATACCTTAATATAAGGTGTATTATATACCGCTTACCCTAAAAGACTTAAGGGGTTAAGAGAGAGACCTTACTATTAACTATATTACTATTAATAAGGACCCAAAACCTAAGGGAAGTCCTATATTAATTAGAATACACACCTTTACAAAGGAATAAGTATACTTATTTTTATATAGTTAAGAGTAGTAGTTTAAGCTTAGTTAAGATAAGTTAAAGATTTTAACCCCCTACTATTTCGCTAAGAAATTATAATAAGAAGCAGTAGTATTTGTTATAAAATCCCTTAATAGCTTTATTCCCCTTAGAGATAAAGAAATTACTAATACCTTTAGTAGTGCTAACGCTATCCTAGACAAACTCCGGGAGTTTTAGGATATATTTACCTCTAATAAGGCTAGACTATTACTATCTTAAAAGAAAACAAACTATACTATTAACCTCCTCCTAGATACTATACCTTTATATAGCCCTATATACCCCCTCTTATAAGCAGAACTTAAGGAGCTCTAGGACTATATCTAAGATAACCTAGCAAAAGGGTATATAAGACCCTTAAAAAGCCCTGTAGGCATGCTAATTCTCTTTATCCTAAAGAAAGATAGAACACTCTAACTCTGCGTGGACTACTAGGGAATTAATAAGATTACACTTAAGAATTACTACACTTTACCCCTTATTTTAAAGATCCTTAACTACTACTAGGGTATAAAATACTTTTCTAAAATTAATATTAAAAACGCCTACTACTAGATTTAAATAAAAGCTAGCTATAAGTAAAAGACTACTTTCTAAACCTACTATAAACACTTTAAATACCTTATTATGCTATTTAGCCTTACTAATGCCCTAGCTACGTTCTAAAATTATATTTACTAAGCTCTTTACAGACTAATAAACACTATTTATATAGTATATCTAAATAATATCCTTATTTTCTCTAAAACCTAAGAAGCATATATAAAACATATTAAATAGGTCCTTAAATGTATAAGAGAGGCAGAGCTATACACAAAACCTTCTAAGTGTACCTTCTACTAAGACTTAGTAGAATTCCTAGGATTTATCCTGTTAACCACTAGTATTTTAATAGACCCTAAAAGGGTTAAGACTATATAAGATTAGCAAGAGCTAAAGAGCTTCTAGGATATATAAGTATTCCTTAGATTCTGTAATTTTTAC
>SRQA01000200.1:0-30485 GCA_018360365.1 Claviceps citrina
GTAGCATTATTAAAGTAAGAGAAAAGTAAGTTTTTAGTTTTCCTTACTTATTAGGTAGCTTCCTATAGTTTATTAGTTATATTATAAGGTTCTTATTACCTTACAAGAGGAAAGACATAACTTTATAGTTTATATAAGGCAATTATATTTACATAAAATTATGCATTTTTAAGAGAAATTCCTACTAGGATAATTTATGCTTAAACTACTAAAGTATATAGTCCTATGCCTATAACCTCTATTCTCTATTAAGTGTGTGTTTATTTTAAAAAAAGCTATGTCTAGCAAAATAGCAAAATAATTTAGTGGTTTTTAGTAAGTAAAGTAGAAAATAATATAAATAAAAATGCGTATATTAGAAGGGGTTACGTAATATAGCAAAATTAGTTAGGCTTTCTATAGTAAAAAAAATTTTTTTAAAAGAAAAAAAAATAAGAAGGAAAAAACAAGCTATTATAATATAAGATATCCTACCTAGTGTAGCTAGAAACTACTGCCTATAGTTAGGTTTTACTAATTAGAGGAGAGCGTTAAGGCTACTACTTTTAGGAGTTATAAGAGTTTACTTCTAGGGCATAACTAGTAGTATAGTTTAGGGCATAGTAAGTAATAATAAGTTATTACTATGCTTTTGCTTTTTATTACTAGGTTTTATAGCTTTAGTGCCCTTAGGCATATTAATTATAGTAAAGCTAGTGTTCTAGGAAACAGGGCTATTACTAATAAACATAGGTTAGGCATAGGTACTAGCCTTATGCTAGTAGCTACTAGCATTTGCGTGTATATAAATAATATTATTCTAGTAGAGGTTAATACTAGTGTAAAGGCTAGTAATATTCTTACTAATACTATCTAAGCACATAGTAGTTAAGGATCTATAAAGCTTAAGGTTATAAAGGCGCTAGTTTATAGTAATAATACTAGTGTTTATAGCCTATTTAAAGGCATTAAGTCTCTTATTTACTAATAGTATCTTCTTGCCTTTTTTAGCGTTATAAATTAGGCTAAGGTTATAAATAGCTATAAAGTAAGTAGTAGTAATAGTTTTAAGGCTATTTACTATAGTACACAACTCCTTTATAGCGTGTTCTAGCTTAATAATATATAGTAGCGTAGCAGTATTTATAAATTTACTTATAAGCTAGGAGGCTAAGGCATAAGAAGCTATAGGATAAGCTAGTTTATTAGCCATAGGGTTAGAGATCTCTACTATAGAAAATTAGTAAAGGAACATAAGGTACCCCCTAAGTATACTATTTAGCGCTTTATATATTATATATATATAATTAGTAATAATTACCTTATAGGCAGGGAGCTAGGAGGTTTAGTAATAGTTACTATAAGTGCCTCCCTTATCAAAAATAAATACTATAGATTTAAGCTTTTCTCTTATAGTCTAAATAATAAACACTTTAGACTACCCCTTACAGGCTCTAGGGGTCTTTACTACCTTATAGATTTTAATATAATAAATAATAACTTAGATATATAAGATATAAAGGGCATCTCCCTTTATAATAGTAAAGCTATCTTTACTAATTATAGCGCTAGCTATACTAAACTCCTTACTATATATATAAAGAATATTAGGGAGTCCCTAAGGCTTCTTATTATAGTATCTAGCATTAGTATATTACTAAAGGGCATATACCCCTAGTTTGCTTATAAAAAGAAAAGTACTATTTCCTTCTATAGCTATACTTATAATATAAGAATTACTATTTATATAGCTAAACTAGGTAAAGTGCTACACTAGGTCCTATGCCTTAAGGGTACTAGTAACCTTAATAGTAGTAACTTAAATATAACACTAGTATTAGTATAAAGGTAAAAGCTCCTTATGCTAGGGGTTTTTAGGCTAGCTACTAGCTATAGTAAGTTTGCTACTATTATAGCTATTTTTAGCAGTGCCTCTAATGCGGGTCTTAATATTAGTCTTAGGGTTAATAATAATAATATTACTATTATTAGCAACACTATTAATAATAGTAGGTTTCTTTATAGTAGGAGGATTCCTAATATTATTATTTGCCTTATTACTAGTATAGTTAGAGTTATTATTATCCTGCTTACTAAGTCCCTTTCTAATAATATTAAGGAATTTATTATCTGCGGAACTAGGGGAGTAGATAATAATACTATTATTTACTATAATAAGGGGGTTAGTTATAAAACAAGCTTAGGTAGTTATAAAGTTAAAAGGCTTTATTTCCTATACTCTACAAATACGCTAAATAAATTCGTGTAGGAGGCTTTAATATAGCTAGGGGCTACAAATAACTTCTTCGCGGTTTCTAGGGATAAAATTAGGTTTTATATTATAAATAGCTTTCTAAAACTTTATTTATATAGTAAGCTATTACTAGGGGTAATTAGGTAGGAGAAAGAAGTATATAGTGCTTTATAAGAGATATATATCTTAGAAAGCAAAGGTTTTATTATCTAGGTTAGGGGTAGTAAACATATAAAGTGTAAATTTAGTACTAGAAAAAATAATATAATTAGGGGCAAAGAAAAGAGTTAATTTAGCGTGTTAATAATAAAAGAAAAAGGGAAGGAATTAGCAAGGGCTAAAGGGGGAAAAAGGGATATATATGCCCTTGCTAAGTAGCAAAAAAAGTAAGTTAAAAGTAAGTTTTTAGGAGTGTAGGAAACAGCACAAAGACCGCGATTTTCCGCTAGTAAGAGCTTCCTATATATACCTTTATAGTATAAGGCATAACTAGCTTATCCTATAGGTTAATTAGTTAGAGGGCTTTGTAAGATTCCTCTTATAATACTTCTTATCCTAATTAATAAAGTGTTTTATAAGGTATTTATTAACTATTTCCTTAGTGTTAACGTGTATCTTAGGTTCTAGAATCTACTAATTATCCTTTACAAAATATCCTTTCTAATAAATAAGAAAGTTAACACAAGGCTTTTAGTTTCTTATGTAAAAAAAGCAGATATAGTAACTTATAATCCTTTTAATTTCCTAATAGTTTGCCTTACCTATTCCTATTAGATTAACTAGAGAAGGCAGGGGTTTATCCTTATTAAAAGGGTCTGTCCCTTAATATAGCTTCTAGAGGTAAGTAGCTAATACTATAAGGTAAACTCTTAAACTAGGTAGGAATTTTAGCTAATATAAGAGGGGAGATACTTCCTTAAGGACTTTATATAGTTTAGCTTGCTAGGGAAACTACTTCTTCTTTAGTTTTCCTAGTAGTTTATATTTAGAGTAAAGTCTAAGGTAAACTATATCCCTAATATTAATATTTACTAGTTTATAGTAAGAGTTATATCTAATCTTAGTAAGGGCTATAGCTATAGTAATAGCAAGCTTAGCTTCTCTTTAATATAGCTTATAAAGTATAGCAAGGTCTATATCCTCTAGGTTAGAAATAACTTTATTTAGATTAGTAAGGAGGTTTATAATAGTAAGTAGCTTAAAGCTAAGTACTAATTTATTTAGTAAGTAATTAATAGTAGTGGCTATAGTGTTATTAAGGTAATGCTATAGTGTAGGCACTACTAAGATCTATAGGATGTCTAGGTTTATAGCTATATAGTATTATATAGTAATAATTACTATCTAGTTCTTATGTTTAGCTACTCTATTTATTTATAGGTAATACATAGTAAATATAAGGAATTTAATACTAAGTTTGTGGAAAAGTATAGTCTAGATTTTAAATATTAATTTTAGGTCCTAGTTACTAATAATTTCTCTAGGCAATCCCTAGTTAGCTATATATAAACCCTTAAAAAGGAGTTCTGCTTAGTTATTAGTAAAGTACTTCTTATTCCTAGGGATAAGGATTATTTTCTTACTAAAGAGATAGTTAACTAGGCAAAGGGAGTTATAGGTATTAAATTTATTAACCTACTATATTATATTAGTTAAGCTAACTTCTAGTATATTTATAATAAAATCTAGGGAAATAGTATAAAAGGGAACTAGCTTTATTTGTAAAAAGCGTAATTCCCCTAGGGCCTTAGAGCAAAGGACTGTATTCTTATAACACATACTATAGTGTATAATATAGGTCTAGATCTAGCTGCTTATTTATAGGAAATAAACTATAAAGAGTTTTTCTACTATTTATCCTACACTAAAATAATAGTGTTTATTATATATTAAGTAAAGAGTTATCTTAACATAGCTTTATGGGATATAAAGTTTATAGGTGCCTTCTAGTAAGTAAAAATAAAGCAGCCTATTATCCTTAAGATTCTACCTAAAAAGGGGGATCTTAGGCTAATTCCTATTAGCCTTCTACTAATATTCTTAGTATAATATAATAAAATTAATAATTTAGCTAAATTTTGTATTATATATATACCCTGCTATAATTAAATTTTTTATCTTATTATCTATAATTATAGTTATAGTATACTTCTTTTTAAAGTAAATATAAGCGTTAAGTTTATTAAATTAGCTATAGTTTATAGCTTCTTAGTAGCTAATATTAATAAGTAGCCTAGAGAGCGTGTTAAGAACTATATTTAAAGTGCTAGGAATATAAAATACGCAAAGCTTAAATTATAATAAATAATTTATAACCTTAGCTAACTTAAGGTTAGCCTTATTAAGGTTTATAGTAGTAAGTAATATGTGTATAATAATTCCTTTTGCTAGTAAGTAATTTATAATAATATTTACTAGCTATAAGTTTAACTAAGCTATTTTCTATAGTTTTTATATTCCCTAGGTAATTATAATAACCTTTACCTTAGTAAAGCTATATTACCTTTCTACTACTAAAGTTAGCTTAAAAAGGAAAAGAATTAGGCAAAGCTTATTACTACTAATATCCTTGCCTAGGATACTTTTACTATTCTAGTTAGTAGTAAGTTAGAAAGCATATAAGCTAAAACCCTCTTTATAAATATTAACCTTAAAGAAAAGAAATTATTTAAGGTTATAGTGCTATAAGAGAACCTTTATATATAGCAGGCTATAAATAGCTTTAAAAGACACTATCTCCTACTTAGTTAGCATAAAGGTTACTTACTAAGCTACGCGCTTCTATGCTTATTTTAAGGCTCCTATTAGGAGCTTATTTTTCTTATAAAGTTTGCAGAGACTTATAGTTTTCTTATTCTAAAGGGGTCTTATATAAATATTAAACTATAGGACGCCTACTTAGAGAAATCTAGCTATACTAATAAAGGTTTCTAGTGTTAAAAGCATAATTAGTATTTAGAGATTCTTAAAGGCCTTAATATAGTTACTTATATTAGTAATTTTATTAGCATTTATAATAAATCCTAGTAGCTAAATAAAGGAATACTTAATAAATAACTTTTTAGTAATAATATATAAGTAACTTTATTTAAGGATCTTAAATATAATTTTAAGGTATTCTAGGTATTCTTCTAGCGTATTAGAGAAAATAGTAATATTATTAATATACACGCAAATAAAGGCATAATACTTATAAAATAACCTATTTATAAAATACTAGGCATACACAGGCAAGTTCTTATATCCTTATATTATAATATAGAATATCTTAATTCCTTACTTAAATAAAATAGCTATTCTATTCTAGTAGTCCTTCTAGATAAGAAGCTAGTTAAAAAAGCTAGATATATTAAGGGGGGTAATCTAGGCTTTTCCGCAGGCATTCCCTATAATATTACCCTAATTAGGAAGGGGATATATATCAGGAATAGTAATACTATTTACTAGTCTTATATTAATTACTATATAACCTTAAAGTTCCTTTTTAGTATTATACTATACTATAAAGCTAGGGTAGGGGTATAAAGCCTTCTCTCTTATACTAAAGTAAGATACCTTACTAGCCTTATGTTTCTTATTAAAGATTTTACTAAACTTCTTAAAGTTTTTATAGCTAAGGTTATAAACTCTAGAGGGCTTAAGCTAGTTTTGCTAATTATTAATAAAATTAATATCTATATAGTCTTCCTCTAGTATAAGTATAATGCATTAGTTATAGTATATATTATATTTATTAGTAAGCTTTATAAGCCTTACTATAGTAATAGGATTAATATTAGTAATCTTTACGCTAAATTTATTTATAATAAACAGGATATTATTAGGGCAGGAGATACTATAGGATAGGATACTTTTATTAATAGCCTTTAGGTTAAGGTTATTAGAACCTTTATTAAAACCCTTTTTTAGAGTAATAGCTTCTACTATAAAAAGAATATCCTGTGGTTCTAGTACCTTATTACACTTCTTTTTAAGAATAATATCCTTACTATAAAAGGCTATAAGGTTATAAATATTCTTAATTATATAGTTAGAGTCTATAGAGTTAATACCTTTTAGTTAGCCTAGCTATTAAAATTATTTAATATAGATTAGCTAGTCTAAAGTATTAGTAACTAGCACTATTTTTATTTAGCCTTGCTTAAGGATACTATTAAAAACATAGTAGTTTCTTAAGAAAAAATAGTAAATACTAGTCTCCTAGTAGTCCTTAAGGTCCTTCTAGTAGACTTATAAGAGTGCTATATAATATAGCATAATAGTAATGCTATTTATAGTAGTTACCCTTTGTGTAGGAACTATATAGGAAGGGCAAAAGATTCTTCCTTATATAGTTATATTATAAATAAAGTAAAATATAACCTTTAGGTTTATAAAGTTAATTTTAACACTATAATTATATATAAAGTTTATACTAATTAGTATCTTTAGGGCTAGCTTTTTTATTATATTAGCTATTATAGTAAAGTAGCTAGAGACTGCCTTTCCCCTAGCCTTACCTAGGATATAAAAGTTAAAAGTTATAGTCTTAGTAATAAAAAACTAGGACTTTATACTATTTACTAGCTTAGGTGCCTATATCTCCTACTTTATATTATAGCTATTTTACTAAAGCTATTCCTTATTTATAAGCAAAAATAAGGTACTAGTGTTTATATATACCTTATAGTCTTTCCCTTAGTTATTAAGGTAAAGGGGGATCTTAAGGTATATAATACTCTTCTTCTTACTAGTAACTTCTAGCTAGTAAGGGCAGGAGACTGCCTTAATTACCTAGCTATTTATAAGCCCTAAGGAAGTTATAGCTTTTAGTATTATAAGTATAGTAGGAATATTTATATAAAAGGTATCTATAAAGTATAAGTCCTCTTTATTACTACTACTACTCTTAACTCCTTATTTAATAATATAAAATCTAAATACCTTAAGGTAAGCCTCTTAGGCTTTAATATTAAAGTAGTTATAGACTTTAATATAATTTATAAGATCTCCCTCTCCCTCTCTTAGGGCTTATTTTATAGATATCTTAAGGTAGTAATCCTATTAGTTATAAAAGTAAGAAGGTAAAGATATATATTAGTAAGATTCCTTATATACTTTAGTTAATTCTACTAGCTTACTATTTATTCTAATAGCAGGCTTATCTTTACTATTAATATCCTTAGACTACTATAGCTTATGTTTATTACCCCTATAAGATTAGTCTTACTTATAGGGTAGGAAATAGCCTTAGTACTAGGAGTTATTATACTTACTTCCTAAGTAGTAATATTACTCCTAGCTAGGGGAAAAATAATAAAACTTATATTACTCTTATTATTATAGGCTATAACTATTCTTATAGCAGGCAGGCAGCTAACTTTAATAAGCGTTAATTATGGATTTTACAGGTATCTCCCTATTAGATTTAGGTTCTAATATATAGTGTGTAGATTCTAATACCTTGCCTTTATTAGTATATTAGTAGTTTTTATAATTAAGAAAGAGGTCTTATAAATCTTATTATTTACTATTTAATAAGCTTAATATAAGTATTCCTATAGTTAGATACCCCTAGATTTAGGCAGATTTAATAGAGTTCTACACAGAGTTTATATTAAAGGCATACTAGTAGCTAGAGATTACTAGATTCTTTATTAGCTTTTATATAAAAGAAGACCTTAGTAGCAAAGTTATAAAGTAATATATTTAATATAATATTCTCGTAGGTAAATTTAGCTTAGTTAAGCTATATAATAGTATTCTAAATTTTAATACTAAACTTTACCTTAAGTATAGTAAAAACACTATTAAGGTTACTAAATATTATAGCTTTCTTCTTTTTATTAAGGTATTATTAGTATTATACTAGCGTAGTGCTATAAAAGAAATACTAAATTTAAGTGTAGATTTATTCCTAATAGTAGGTTTAGCACGCGTAAAGTAGTCTTAAATAGCTTAAATTTAGAGATTTATATTAGTAAAGATTATAGCTTTGCCTTTATACTTAATAGCCTTACTATTAATTTTACTAGAGTTTGTCTTTAGCTTTAGGTATTTAATATTACTTATTATTTATAATAAATCTAATAGTTAGTTAAGGGCAGTATTAAAGTAAGTTATAGTAAAAGGTCTATAAAGTCTAGCCTTTACCTTATAAGGTACTATAAGTAAGCAGGCGTAACTAATATTATAAGCTAGTAAAGGTATTAGTAATTTAGGAGGGTTCTTATTATTAGTATTATTTCTACTAAACTTAGTATAAGTATAACCTTTATAATTATAAAAGGACTCTACTCTCTAAGGGGTAGGACTATTTAACTTTCTTAAGTAGCCTTTATTATTTACTAACCTAAAGGATATAGTAAGTTATTTAGTATCTTATATAAAGCCCTAACCTTTTAACATAGCAGGTTATTATACTAACTTAGTAGGAGGCTATAGTATTTTAGCTAAAGGCGATTTTCTAAGGAATATAGCAGCTATTATTTCTATAATTTATTTAAGGCTTACTGCTTATTACTAGTAAAATTCCTTAGTAGCTACTTCTTACTATTACTATATATAAAGTATTATTTACTTGCAAAAATCTTTAGTAGCTAACTCTTACTAGTATTAAATATAAAGTATTATTTACTAAAATTACTTAAAGTTACTTAGTTAATATTATTTTCTATATATATTAGTGCTTATAGTTAGAAAACTTAGCTTTAGTTATTTCTTATACTAGAAGAGTAATAGTCTTTTATTTTAGCTAAATCTAGTAAAGGCTAGTAGTACTAGAAATAGTATACTTATATTATTATAAGTAGTATAGTAAGAGATTAGAAAACTAGGGGGTATTTTTATATAAGAATTAGTATTATAATAGGCGCCTTCCTATAAGAAAGAGTTATTATCTTTAATAAGCAGTGCTATAAGATTTAGGGTCTTAGGCTATTCCTTTATTTAGTTATTTATAGTATTCTTTATAAATTTATTATCTTTAGGTATACTAAAGGTTATTATTTTATAAGTGTTTTTAGCAGGAGCTAGATTAGCTTTAGTAAGTAAAATAGTAACTTTAGGTTTTAGTTCTAGTATTAATTTTAAAGTTAGGTCTTAGGGATTAAGAAGACCTTTAGAAATAGTAGTTTTAATAGTCTTTTTTATAGTCCTTTACTCTAAAGTAATTACTAGCAAATCTATAGGATTCTAGTAAAATAATTATAGTATAATAATAGGTTTAGGTTATAACTAAAGTTACTTATTAATATACTAATATCTTATAAGAGTTTTAAGGCTTTTAGTATCCTTAGGTAATATAAAGAGTTAGTTTCTAGTGTAGGCTTTTAGGAATTCCTAGTAAAATACCTAGACTTAGTATACTTATTAAAGTTATTTTTCTAAAATATAAAAAATAAGATTAAAGGTTAGGCTAGCACTATAATCCTGCTAGTTATCTTTAGTTATTAACATAGAAATTAGGGTTTCTTGTAAAGCGCCTGCGGGTATATAAAAGAAATAATAATTACTACTACTTATTATATATTAGTTCCTTTATATATAAAGGGGAAGTTTACTAGTTAGGTAGGACTTTATTATAAAGGTTATAAGGGGTATTATACCTTACATAAGAGTTATTGTTACGGTCCAGAAGGGACCTCCACAAATACGTGGGTACCCTTACTATAAAGGAGGGATTTAGCTAGACTTAGGTAAACAATTATTAATCATACACTTACACACACACTACGTACACTTTAGCACTTATTATAACTAAGGTGTAAGGTATACTACCCTTTATAACCTTTATAATAAAGTCCTACCTAACTAGTAGACTTCCCCCTTATGCGTAAGGGAACTAACACATAATAAGTAATAGTAATTACTATTTCTTTTGTTCGCCCTAGGCGCTCCGCGAGAAACTATAATTTCTATATTAATAACTAAAGGAAACCTGCGAGATTAGTATATTAGTCCTCTCCTTTATATTAAAAGCTTTATATTAGAAAAATAAATATAATAAGTATACTAACTCTAGGCTTTCTACTAAGAATACCCTAAAGTCCGCGCTAGGAACCAACCTTTTATATTAAAAGAGGACGCTAAAACCCTTAAAGCTCTCACAAGATACTAGTATCTTAATAAGTAACTTTAGCTATAACCTAAACCTATTATTATACTATAGCTAGCTTACTAGAATCCTATGGACCTACTAGTGGTTGCTTTAGAGTAGAGGACTATGAAAAAGACTATTAAAACCGCTAAATCTAACGGTTTGCTTAATTTTTTAGATACGACTTTAAATCTAGTAATAATTTCTTTGCTAAAGCTTACTATCTTACTAGCTAGACCTAGCCTAGTACCTGCTAAAGATAGCCTTAGAATAAGAACCTTTAGAATACTTAAAGATAATAAACCTATAGGGAATAACTTAAATAACTAGATAAAGGGATAGCTAGAGACCCTAAATCTTAACACACTAATAACTAAGAATAACACCCTCTCCTTATAGGAAGGCCCCTACTATAGCGCTAATTCTAATATAGGAACACCCCTAGGACTCCTAGCCTTACACTAAATTACTAAAAATCTAATAGTTACATTTACTATTTTAGTAAGCTTAGTAGGATTTAACTAAAATAAGAGGTAATTACCCCCTTAGCATAAGGGATACCCTCCTAAGCTAACTTTCCTAGCTATAAGTGCTAATACCTAAGGAAAGTAGCGTTAGCTTAGTAATATTAAATATATTTAGTAACTAATACTCCACATATAGTAGCACTACTAAGCAAGCCTTAAGGAATTCTGCTATTAGTAGGCAGAAGCCCTTAACTAAACTATTAAAATAATAACCACTACTTTCCTTGTAAAGCAGACTCTAGCTAAATAACTATAACTCCTAGCGAAATTAGCCTAGCTGCCTATTGCTTTAAATAGGTAGGGCTCTATATCTAATGCTAAATAACTCGCTGCATCCTTTGCCGCATTTAACGCTAGGGCAAACACTAGAAGATTAGATAGTATAGGCCTATAAAGAGTGGATTTCTCTTATAACTAAGGGACTTATATATAATCTAAATTTTGTAAAGCAGAATCATATAAGAATAATATTATTACGCTGCTTATATAACACCTTACTTATAGTGTAAGTTATATATACTTGCCTATAGTGCCCTATAAAATAAATAACTAACCCTATAGCTAGTTTGCTAAGACCTACTCTAGTATAGCCTCTAACTAGCTATTAGACCCTTTATAGAAACTTAGTAATATTAAATACCTGTAACTAAAGATAGACCCTACTAAGATTAATAGTAAGGCTATTACACACAAAGGCAAGGCTACTATCTTTAGTAATATAAACCTCTAGATCTAAGCTATTAAAGACTACTATAGTTACGCTAGACCTAACTATTAGGAATAGATTTAAAGCTAAATCTAGTATCTCTTCTATAGTACTATGCTAATTTAGTACTAGCAACACCTTAATAATAAGGAGAAGGCTACTATCTTTAGTAGTCTTAATAATATTTTTACTACACTTAAGGCAGAATTTAGCATTAAGATCTAGAACGCTATTATATAGCTTAATTAAGCTAAATTTACCTAGGAAGATATCTTATCTAACGCCTTATTATAAGACTTTGCTATAAAAGTCTTTTACTATTCTAGAGTAAATAGAGAATCTAGTAACCTTTAGTTACTAATATGCTTACACTATAAGCTCTACGCTAAACTCTAGTAACTCTACCTAACTTTAGTAAAAACTAACTATAGGAATATATATATTAAACTTATTAATAGTAAGTAGTAAGACTTAAGGGATTTCCTTCTTAAAGGCAAGGCTTACTAATATACTAATAAGGGCAAGACCGCGGATTCTACGCATTACATAACTAACCTAGACTCTAATAGGGAGGACTCTACAAAACCTAGCATTAACGCTTATTAGAATTAACCTCCTAGCTACTATAACTACTAAGAGAATAGTTATAGCCCCTAGAGATAAGGGCAACCTAAATATTACTATTTTTTGCCTAGCTAAGAGCAATATTATTTCTCCCCTAGCTAAGAGTAATGCTATTACCTAGGAAGCAGGTATAATAATACTTACTATTAAGGCTACTTTCTGCCCTTTAGAAAAGACCCTTTATATAAAGGTAATAAACATAAGCTATAGTAGTCTAAGGATATTAATAGTAAAGATAAGCCTGCTACTAGAATAAATAGTAAGCTAGTAGAATTAACTAAAGCATATAGGGAATCCTACTAACACACATCTCTGCCTCCCTACTCTTATAACTAATAGAAATGCTACCCTAGAATATTTAGGATATAGGCCCTAAAAGGGGAAGAGGGAGATCCTATAAATTATATTAAAGTTTATAACTACTCTAATATTAAAGCCTAAGAGGCTTACCTTAAGGCATCTAGGTTTTATGTTATTAATAAGGAGTTAATAGTAGTAGTAGCAATAAAGAGGACTTATACTTTATAGATGCCTTTTATGTAAATATCCCTGCCTTACCTATAAAGCTAAAAGCTAAGACTTCCTTAGGGCTTATAAATAGCTAAGTAATTAAGGCAGTCTCCTGCCCTTATTAGCTAGAAGTCACTAGTAAGAAGAAGAGTACTATATACCTTAAGATCTTTCTTTGCTTTAATAACTAAGGGAAAGACTATAAGGTATATATAAATACTAGCACTTTATCTATGCTTATAGATAAGGAATAGCTCTAGTAACATAGCTATAATATAAAATAGGAGAAATAAACGCATAAACTAGTAAATAGCGTAAAATCCTTATTTTTTATTATTAAGACTATAACTTTTAATTTTTATATTAAAGGTAAAGCTAGAGGCAAGGCGGTTTCTAGCTACTTTACTATAAAGGCTAATATAATAAAGAAGCTTGCCCTAAAACTACTAATTAGCACGAAGTTTATATATAACTATAGCGTTAAGATTAATTTTGTAAATCTAAAGGTAGTTTTCCGCTTTGTCTATAATATAACTATACAAGCAAGAATCTTTTGTCCTGCTTATAAGGTTCTAACAAGAAAAGTAACGTCTGCATATAGTGTTACTATTACGCTAGGCTGTATATAACTTCTATAAGTCTACTAGAAGGACCTTAAAGATTAGGGGATAAGTGTCTACTACTTTTACTTAAGAAACCACTATATTTATAATAGTCTCCTTAAAAATAAATAGTTAAAATTTATGCCTATTACTAACTATATAGACTAGCTAATTTGCATTAAGAGATACTAGTAACTAGGTTAGCTAAAAGGCATAGATTCCGTGGACTCTAACTACATAATTAAGAATATTTATAACCTTATAGCCTTCTATAGGAAGGATATAGTCTTTAATAAGAAGCATGCTAAAGCACTAAAACTAGAAGATATCTTCTTTACTATTAAAGTTAATAACCTAGAGGAGGGTCCTAATAACCTTAATCTAAAAGTAGTTAACAAAAGCATCCTATCCTATAGTATCTTTTATCTAGATAATGTCCTGTTTATTACAAACAAATTCGGCGTGAAAATTACTAATATTAACCCTATTACTATAGCTAAGCTTGCGGAACTTACTAATAAATATAATATATACCATAACTAAGGCGTTATACCTATGCTAAAGGAAGACTATATACGCATTAATTTTATTAATAACTAGCAGAACTAAATTAAGCCCTCCTAGGTCTATAACCTTAGCTATAAGGATTTTAAGAAGTTTAGCAAAATCTTTAATAAGAAACATAAGGCTAGTAAGGTATCCTACCTTAGGGAAGGAGAGAAGGCTCTATACCCTTATCCTAGCTTTATTATCTAGTGTAATACTAGGAAAGAGATTAAAGGTTGTGTAGTAATTAATATAAGGCTAGTGAATAGCATTACTATTCCTAATATATATCCCCTGCCTAACTAAGGTAATATTATAGGGAATGCTTGCAGAAAGGCTTAGATTTCCCTTCTTAATGCCTCTAGATTCTTTAACTAGCTTCTAATTTAGAAGGAATACTAGAACAAAATAGCTATCCTCTTTAAGTATAGGATTAAGATATCCTATGTTATAATATAAGGATATAAGAATTCTCCCGTGTATATATAACGCTTTATAAATAGGTTATTCTGTAAGTATTATGCCTTTATTTATGTGTATATTAATAATATTATTATTTTCTCTAATACTTTAAAGAAGCACCTAGAGCACCTTAAGATTATGTTTAAGATCCTTAAGAATAGCTGCCTATATATTACTATAAAGAAATCCTTTATTAGGTATTCCTTTATTTAGTTACTAGGATTTGTTATAAACGCGGATAGTATTACTAACACAAGTAACTATATTAAGGCCTTTAAGAATCTTTAAATACTAACTATACTTATAACCTTAGAAACCTTTATTAGAATAGCTAGTTTCCTTAAAGCAGGCGTTCTATAGTTTAATATTTATATGCAGCCCCTCTAGGATAAGAAGTCTACTATTCTCTATAAGCTTTGTAAGAAGAATAAGCTCCTAGTTAGCGCTTTAAAGCAGGCGCGGAAACACATAGCTTAGAAGGTAACCTTTATACTAATTAAGCAGGAGATAGCGTTTTTTAAAGCTATTTAAGGGCTTTTATATACTAAGATTCTTTTGTAGCATTATAACCCTAACTAACCTTTATTCTTTAAGGTTAATATGTATAAAGAGGGATTTAGCTTATATGCCTTCTAACTCGCTATTAAATAGGATAGTGTAAGCATTCTAGGCAAGGATATTAGTAGTAATAAGCTTTGTTTAATTATCTTCCTTTCTAGGCTAACTTTAGTAGTAGAAAGGTAATATAGTTTAATAAAAGTAAAGGTTACTATAATTACCTAGGGAATATATAAGCTATAGAAGATAGCTTAGTTAAACTTATAACTAGTAAACATTATTATAGATTACTTACTAG
The DNA here is from genome assembly GCA_018360365.1 of Claviceps citrina. Classification (NCBI taxonomy): domain Eukaryota; kingdom Fungi; phylum Ascomycota; class Sordariomycetes; order Hypocreales; family Clavicipitaceae; genus Claviceps; species Claviceps citrina. The sequence continues at coordinate 15,144 of SRQA01000200.1, forward strand.
TAAAGGGGATTATTACACACATATTACTTACTATAATAAACCTTAATAAAGCTAACCTTAAGCTAGCAAAGGTCGCGAATTATTTATTATAATTTAAGCTTTGCGTAATCCACGTTCCTAGAGTTCTAAATATAGTTCCTAACGCCCTCTTAAGGCTGCCTATTAATATTAGCTACTAAGAGGCTACAAACTATAGCTAATTTAATAAGCTTAATGCTTATGCCTACTTTAAGGAGAAGCACGCTACTATTATAATTATAAATAATAAGATAAGACACTTAATTATAGCGGGGTACGTAAATAATGCGAAATTTAGCTGGATTATTAACTTTATTTAGTTATACTAAGAATATTATTAGAAGGCTAATAGAAATTGGCCTAAAATCCCCCTTTATAGGTAGGATCTTAAGGATAATAGACTATTTTATTTTCACTTACTAGGAGGCACCTGCTAACTTTATATCCCGCAGAGCTATGTGAAAACAATACTCTAATTAACACATAATAAACATTACTATTTTAGCGTGGGAAAGATAGTAAAGGAACTATCTATAGTCTATTTCCTATAAATAAATAGCTAGATCTAGGCCTATATTATATATTATAATATATGCTATAAGAACATAGTCCTCTACTCTAAAGCCCTAGGGGAATTATAATTATTATAGACGAAGCTAGTCCCTTTCTATACTATTTCCCTAGATTTTATTATAGATATGCCGGAGGTTAGCTCCACTAATATAATATAGTAGGTTAATAGATTTAATGCTTATAACACCCTCTGCTTAGTTAATTACCTCTTTAGTAAGAAGATAATCCTTATCCCTAGAAATAAAGCATACTCCGCTAATAACTAGGCAGGACTTCTTCTTAAAGTGCTATACATAGCTAACTAGGGACTGCCTAGAGAAATTATTAGCAACTATAATCTAAAGTTTATATTAAAGATCTAGACTACGCTTTTCTATAAGCTTAGAGTTAAATTCCTTATATTTACTATATATTACCCTTAGATAAATAAAGTAGCTAAACAGAAGAACTAGATAGTTATTATTACTATATAATACTATATAGCTATAAACCTAGACATCCTATAGATTTTAGTAATACTTATATTATAATATTATCTTAATAATGCTATAGCTGCCTTTATTAACTACTTACTAAATAAGCTAGTACTTAGCCACAAGCCGCTTACTATTATAAACCTCCTTACTAATCTAAATAAAGTTATTACTAACCTAGAGAATACTAATATTACTATCCTTTATAAGCTATATTAAAGAGAGGCTAAACTTACTATTACTATAGCCGCGGCCCTTATAAAGATTAGATACAACTCCTAATATAAACTAGTAGATATTAATGTAGGGAATATAGTATACCTTAGACTTTACTTTAGCTATAAACTCCTAGGGAAGCTAAAGAAGAAGTAGTCTCCTTAGTAGGCTAGACTATATAAGGTCCTTAAAAAGGTATCTCCTCTCTTATACTAATTAAAATTCCTGCCTAGTTTAAGGGTTTACCCTATAGTCTTAGCTACTTATTTCTAGAAGCTACGTTAAGGGGCAGACCCCTTTAAAAGGGATAAACCCCTGCCTTCTCTAGTTAATCTTACTAGATTTAGTAAGGCAGACTATTAGGAGATTAAGAGAATTATAAGTTACTATATCTGCTTCTTTTGCGTAAGAAACTAGTAGCCTTATGTTAATTTCCTAGTTTATTAGAAAGGATATACTATAAAGGATAATTAGTAGATTCTAAAGTCTAAAATACGCGTTAATGCTAATAAAATAGTTAATAAATACCTTGCAAAACACGCTATTAATTAGGATAAGGAGTATTATAAGAGGAATCTTATAAAACCCCCTAACTAATTAACTAAAGCGGCAAGCTAGTTATGCCTTACACTATAAAGGCATATATAGGAAGCTTTTACTAGTAGAAAATCGCGATATCTACGCCATTTCCTACACCCCTATAATAACTTACCTTTAATTTACTTTTCTTCCTAACTAGCTAGGGCAAATATTATAACCTCCCCCCCCCCCTAGCCCTTTATTTTTTCCTTTTTCTTTAAACCCTTTATTACACGCCTTTATTAATAGCTTTATTTTTCCCTTTAATAAGAGTATAATTTGTATTTATAGCCCTCCTATAACATAGCATATAGCCTGCTATTTCCCTTACTACTAACGCAGCGCCCTAACTCACGTAATAAAAGACTATATTTATTAAACCCCCTTATAATAGCTAATCCCTTATTTACTAATACTCCTAGGCTAGCCTCTTTTAATAGCTAGACTGCTATCCCTAAGCCTTTTATAAGAAGCTCCTTTAAACTACTTAATATAATTAATCCTATAATACTTACTATTTATTTACTAGCCCCTGCTTTGCAAGCTGCCTTAGAGGTTATTAATAAGGGCGTGTAGGAAGCTAGTAGCAGACCTATCTATATCTTAGACTCTAAGGCTAATGCTAATAATAAGGGATAACCTATGTCTAGCAAGGAGTTTTGTGGCTTTAAGAATAAGAAAGGTTCTAGTATTAACTATAAGAATCTTGCCCTAGAGGGCGTAACTATAAAAAACCCTCTATTCCTAGACTAAGCTAATAAGTAGTAGGATAATACTACTAACGCCTAGGTTAGGCCTAGTAATCACAAACCCCTGCCTAAGCATAGGAAGATATAGAATATATAATATATTATACTATAAGATATCCCTAAGTATATCTAGGGGTTTAACCTGTGTTTTTATTTCTATTACTTTAGCCACGCAGATAGTAGCCTATAGTAGCTAGATAATAATAATAACTTAGATTTTCCTAAGAATAATAAATTTACTAGGGATTATGCTATCTAGTGGTATACTAATAATAAGTACTAAGGGCAAAAGCTATAAACCTTTGTTAATACCCTTTTTGTGTGTAGAGTAGAATTTAGTAAGGCTAGTGCTAAAATCGCAAAGAATAGCTTTAGCATTAATAAAAACAACCCCTTATACTAGCTATACCTTAAGGTTATTACTATATGTATTAAAATCTATACTATAGTTAACTCCTTTATAGACTAGCTAAAGGCCTATAAAAGTTAGTTAGAGGTGCTAGTAGTCCGCATAGCTAGGGATAGCCTAAAGACTACTATTTATATTTATTTAGAGGGCGGTTCCCGCTAGGAGAAGGAATAGATAATATAGCTACTAGTATAAGAGGTTATTATTACTAAATAACTCTGCTCCTTATTTAGTGCCCTTAATAGCACCCTTAGTAGCTACCTTGCCTTTTTATAATAGTTTAACCTAGCTAAAGTCCTAACTACTAATAAGATAAACCCCCTTATAGCCGCTACCCTGCGCTTTATATGTAAATACTATACTATTATATTAGCGCCTTATAAACCCTATACTATAAGACTTAAAGCCCTAGAGAAATACATAAATAACCTACTATTAGCCTTTATAAACTAAAAGGCTTAGCTTAATTAAGCACTTAAAGGAGTCTGCCTCCTTTTTAAAGTCTATAGTATAGCAAGTAATAATCCTAAGATAGTTAAGGAAATAATTACTAAGGCTACTACTATAACTAGCAAAAACGCAAAGAATATAAATTAGCGCCTTTATTTACTAGAATTCGCTAAAGCTAGTATATCCTTGCTATAAACTATAGAATAAAATATTATAACCCTATAGTTAGAGGTTAATGCCCTTTATAAAACTACTATATCCTATAACTAACGTAACTCCACAGACAAAAAGCTAAGCATGCCTTAGAAGCTAGCGCCTAGTAATAAGCGCCTAGCGGGGTTATTATCCCTAGCTAGCACTAATAATTCTAGCCTAACTAGCGCGCTAGCTACTAAAAGGCTATAGAGATTCCCTACTAGTAGTGCTAGCGCTAGCTTACTATAATAGTTTTATTCTTAGCGCTAATAACTACCTTACCCTTAAGGGATTTTATAGCCTATACGCTACTATTTGCTTCTTACTTTTGCCTTTCTTTTTCCTTTTCTTTCCTTTTTATTTTACTAGGAGCTTAGCTTAATTTTACTATATAATTACTAAATTACTTAACTAAAGAATATTACTTTACTATCCTAAATAGTTACTTTTCTTTTGTAAGAATTAAACTTAGATATCCCTAGTAGAAATCCCCTTCTAAAAGGCATAAAACCCTATATAAATATAATAACTAAGTGTAAGCTATAAAGTCACGCCCCTTATAACCTTAGATTTATTATAAGGCTGCGGAATAATACGTTATAAACGCAGGAGCCTAGGAACTTACTTTCTTTTTACCTTAATAAAACACTAACTACGCTGCCTCCTACTAGCTATATAACCTAAATATCTTTAATCCTTTACTATTAATAACCCTAATATAAAGTCTATTACCTTCCTTTACAAACCTTCCCTTAAGCATCTTATAAGTTATAATACCCTTACTACTAGCCCTTATGTGTTATATAATAATTAAATACAGCGCTATTTACACTAAAGAAGAGCTAGGCTACTTATTAAATAACCTCCCTACCTTACGTAAGAACACCTACGCTACTCTTTGTAAGCATAGTAACCTAATTAAAGTTATAAAAAGAGAAGGTTTGCTTATAATACCTAATAACTAGTAAAGTAGTAATAACCTACTAATAGTATTTAAATTATGCTACTTAACTAATATTCTCTACCTTATTAAAGGTAACTATTACTAACTCTTTCTCTTATAATAGCTTAAGCAAATCTATAAGAATCTTAAGAAGTATTTCCACTATAATAACTTAGGAATAAACTAATAGTATTACACTAATAAACTTATTTATAAATTTAGCTAATACACTATAAAGCTTAGCATAGAAAGGCTTATTTAGCTACTAGAAGGAATTTGTTATAATATAAACCTACTCTTTACTACTTAGAATATTTAGGCATACGCTAAAATTACTCTTAATAATATAAACTTTATAATTAACTACTATCTACTAGGCTAGGCAGTCTTATAAGCAAAGCGCTAAATCCTTAAATTCTTTATACTAAGACTTTATAATATAACTTGCGGATTCTAATGCCTAATCTATAGCTATAGCATTACTAGTATATCCTTTATCTTTCTTTGCTATTACTTAATATATATTATTAGATAGTAAGAGAATTATAATAAAACTTATAATAAGATTTATAATAAAATTACTAACCTTACTAACCTCCTAGACACTCTTACTACTACTCTTTATAATTCTATATTTTGCCCCTCTAAATAGGTTTTACTATACTATATAGCTACTTATAGCACGCTACCCGTGTTTTATAATATTATTAAGTCTAGTTATAATAACCCTAACCTTAGAGGACTCTAGAAGTTAGCCTAAAACTATATAGTAAACCTAAATATCCATGCTTTACATACCCTATATACCTACTTATATTAGGTTATTCTCTATTATATTCTATAGGTCTTATTTATATAAATTTAACTATTTCTTAACGTTTTCTATATTATAAATAAGGGAGAGGAAGATAGTAAAGATAATAGCAAAGATAATAATAATAATAAAGGTATCTTTGTGGAAAGCAATAATAATAAAGGTAATAAGAGCACGGATGCTAGCACAGCTAATAATTAAGAAGGACTTACTAGTTTAGGCGCAAAAAACTATATTTTATTTTCTAGATTATAATTATTTTATTTAACATTTCCTTAGTGTTTTCTTTCTCTTCTTTTAGCTTAAGATAAGCTATTTTCTTCTATACCCCTAGGACTTATTATAGTCTAGAAGGGACCTTTATAAATATGTAAGTACCCTTACTATAAAGGAGGGATTTAGCTAGACTTAGGTAGATAATTATTAATTATACACTTACACACACACTACGTATACTTTAGCACTTATCGTAACTAAGGTGTAAGGTATACCACCCTTTATAACCTTTATAACAAAGTCCTACCCGACTGGTGGACTTCCCCCTTATGCGTGAGGGAACTAACACGTAACAGTTATAATAAATGCTAATATATATATAGTGTATGTGTATATATAATTAATAATTCTCTATATAGTTCTAGCTAATATCCCCTTTTTATATAGTAAACGTCCACGTGATTGTGGAGGTCCCATTTCGGACCGTAACACTAAGGAAGTAAAGTTTAGCTATAAAAGCACTATTATATTAACTTATTATTAGTATAAGGCTACTAAGTAAAACTAGTATTTATAACTATTGAAAGTAGGGGACCTTTTAGGGTTATAGAGGGTAGTGACTCTTCTATAACCTTCAAAGGCACTCTTCTTCAACGCAATTAGAAGCTTTTGCAAGCTGCGATTTGTATTTAAATAGAAGGAATCTTGCTGTTTCTTATACTATTCTATTCTCTTTACTTTATAGAAATTTACTATAATTCTAAATAAATTAATAATTTAGTGCTAATTAAGTTATAATAATACTCATTAAGAAGTTTTTATAATTTAAGTTTACTAAGCTATAAATTTATACTTAGCTCCCTTATATACTTATAAGCGTATTAGAGGATTAAGGTTACTAGTAAGGGCTTATAAGCTAAGTTTTATTTTCTATAATGTTGTTATTATTATAGTATACTAGTTAGCTCCCTAGGGGGCTAATATCTAGAACTTCTACTACTAATCTACATAGGAAAAACCCTAGTATAAGGAGGAAAACCTATGTATATTTATTAAGCTATATATAAGCCTTATTAAGTTCACTAAGATTTTAATTATAAAAAAAAGTGTATTACTTACTAGCTAAGTCTTAGTAATAGTTACTAAAAGTATATATAAAAAGTAAAATTACTTTAAAAAAGGTTTAGGTTTAGGTTTATAAAAAACCTATAATTAGTTATTACTTACCTCAGTAATAGTAAGTATTAGTAGCTTAGCCTTATAGTAATATTAAGTATAAGTAAAGGTAAATAAATAAAAAAGTAAAGTAAATAAATAAAAAAGTAAAGTAAGTAAATAAAAAATTAGGGGTATACTTAGAAAAAATTAGTATAACTTAAAGGTTTTAGTATACTTTAGTAGTAGCTAAGTAAGGGGTCTAGTCTAGGACTTATAAATAGCCTTATATAATTAGTAAATTAATAATAATTTCCTTTTTAAGTTAAAGTAAGTAATTTAGTAAGTAATTAAGTAATTTAGCTAATTTAGCTAGTCCCCCCCTTTAGGTATAAAAAGGGGAGGTTTTCTTATAGTTTTTAATTTCTTTTTCTTTTTTATTAATATTAATAATTTTCTAGTAAGTTATAAACCTTTTTAGCTTTAGTCTAGCCCCTTACCTTTCTTATATTACTTTTTTCTAAATTTATTATATAAATATACTAAATATTAATTTAATACTTATATAAGAGGTAAGTTTTATTAAGTTATAATTTCTTACCTCCCTTAATACTAACCTTACTTTAGTATAAGCTAAATAATAAGTGTTTATATTTTTTATATTTTTATTATTATAAAGATTCTAATACTTAGTATTATATATAGCTAAGTAAGTATCCTAATATTATTTCCTATAAGTCTAGTGCTAATTTATTTAGAACCTAGTAGCTTTTACTATAAATATATATATAGTAATAAAAAATATTATTAAGTAAGTATTTTTTTATTTTTATAACTTATTTTAGGTAATATTTAACTAGTTTAGTTAAAGTAAAATATTATATATAATATTATAATTACTAAGCTACTAAAGTTAAAATAATAGCTAAAAAATAATTAAGCTCTTAATATAAGTCTTTTATACTACTAAAACTAACTTTACTTAAGTTTTATAATATTTATTAATTTTATATATAATAAGTATAATATAATACCTTATAAAATAAAGCTATATAAGTAATTAATTAAAAAAGTACTATAGCCTTAACTACCTTAGTTTTACTTTCCTTTATAAGTAACTTAGCTTAATACTAAAAGAAAATAGCTTTATATTATAAAAATATTACTTTTTATAAAAAGAAGATCTTTCTATACTATAAAAACCTAGTAGTTTAGTAGTAAATTACTAACTTCCTTAAAGTAATAGTAAAATATACTTATAATAAAGGCTAGCTTTAAGAAGTAAATAATAATAAAGTAATAGCTAAATATATAGTAAGAAGTATAGTAAGGGCTTAGTAAGTTAAGAGGCAGGCTTACTTAGTATTTAATAAGGCTATTTATAAGGTAATAGTAGCTAAGCTAGTAGTATAATAAGAAATAATATAATAATAAGTAAAGGAGAATAAGAAGCAGGCTTATAAGGTATTTAAAATAGTTTAATATTAAAAAAAGGTAGCTATTATAATAATAGCTAAAGTAATAGTATAGTAAGTAAAAAAGGAGATAAAGTATAACTTTAAGGTATAAAAGTATATAGTATACCTTACTCTTATTAAGTAAAATATTCTAGTATAGTATATATCTAATAAGTAGGCAGGGGGGGATAGGAATAAGTCTAATTAGCCTAAGACCCTAGGCCCTTTAGTAAAGCATTCTTATAAGCACTTATTTAAAAGTAACTAAGGTAAGAAAGGTTAGGGTAAGGGGTAAGGTAAGGGGTAGGGCTAAAGTTAGGGATAGGGCTAAGGCTAATTTCCCTTATTTATAAAATTCCCTTTTTCTTTATTATTTATATTTTATACTTGCCTAGAAGTAGCTAGGGTAGGAGAGGTTAAGGTAAGGGGTAGGGCTAGAGTTAGGGATAGGGCTAGGGTTTTTTTTCATTATTTAGGTTTGCTTTACTATATATAAGTTAATTAGTTTAGGTCTTACTTATTTCTCTCTTCCCTAGGGCTTATTTACTAAGGTCCTAGTGTAAGTATTATCTCTTAGTTATATAATTATAATATAAAAGTAGTTATTTTCCTAGTTTACTATAACCTTTACTAGCCCTTAGCTAAAGCCCTTTACTTTTATAGCCTTTGCCTTTTTTTAGTTTTTATATAAATATACTACTAAAGTAAATTATCCTAGCTATTTTATTTATATAAGCTAATAAGCTATAATAGGGGTAGTATAGTAATTATTAAAAGTAGTAATTATTTTATATTAGTTCTAAAAAGGATTAGGATTTAGATAAATAAGCTAAAGCTTAGTAAATTATAAGTATTTTATAATAATATAATAGTATATTTTTAAGGTATTTTTATAAAGGCAAAGTAAGGAGTTTGACTTTAGTATATATTTTTTATATAAAAAAGCTTATAGCTTTATTTTTTTTATATATATTTAAATAAAGGTAGTAAACTTATACTTTTATATTACCTTATAAAAAAGTATTACCTTATATATAAAGTAAAAGCTTAGGTTATATTTTATTACTATAAAGGTATATTATAGCTAGTGCTTTTAAGTACTATTTTTATTATAATATTATTTATTTCTTTAGTCTTTCTTAAGTTTCTTCTTAGTTAATAAGTTATTAAAAGTAAGGGGGGGCTTTTTTAATAATATTATATAAGCTAGTAAGAGATATCTAGGCTATTTATAAGTTTTTTAGTTATATAGTAAGGTTATTACTACTATATATATACTATATATTCTCTTTATTATTTTACTAAATTCTAATTATTTATAATATTTTTAGTAATAAAGGTTTAAATAAAAGTTTAGAAAAGGAATAATTACTTTAGTCTTAAGTAATAAAAGTAATATAGCCTTATAAGTACTAGTAATAATTTAAAGGTATTTATTTTATTTAATTATAAATACTTTTACTATACCTTTTATAACCTTACTATACCTAGCCTAGGTATAGTAAAACCTTATATTATAAGTAATTATACTTTTAATAACCTAAGTATAAAGTAGCTTTACTTTATAAAGGCTATAGCCTTATATAAATATTATAAGTAATATTAAAGTAAGCTATTATTACTTTAGCTAAGCTATAGTCTTAGCTTAGTATACTTTTTAACTTAGCTTTTAATAAACCTAAATACCTAGAAATTAAGTAAACTTAACTAGCTATATTATTATAGTCCTAAGTTAGACTAGGGTAATATTAAGGTAGTAGTAATATATAAAGTATATTAACTTATTTTTTTAGGGGTAAAACTTAAGGCTAAACTTTTTAGATTATTTTTAATAAACTTTTTATATAGCCTTAAGGTAAATTTAATTCTTTTTTATAGTTCTTTTATATATAATAATATTTATATTATTAAAGAATGTTAAGGTAAGTATAAACTTAATATATACTAGCTTATTATAAAGAGGTATAATATAAAGTAAAAATAAAATTAAGGAAATAAAAAAGCTTTAGGGAATCCTAGCCCTAACTAGGTATATATATTAAATACTTAGTTTTTAAATAAAAACGTTACTATTTTATTTATAGTAAACCCCTAGGTTTATATTATTATTTAGTTAGGAATGCTTTATTATAGTATAATATAAAGTAGCTTATACTAGTAAATAGTATTAAAAGCTACTAATATATTTAGTTATAAAAGTAATATAATTTTATTATAATATTATATTACCCTTACTACTTTCTTTAGTATACTAAGAGTATATTTTATTAACCTCTTAGCTTAGGTTTTTATTTATATTTTAAGTAAGGCTTTCTCCTTTTTAGTAATATTAGTAAGCTATATTATTATTACTACTTTTATTACCTTTTTAATAATATTTAAGAGAGTAATAAAGCACTATACCCCTACTTTTTATAAGTTTATAAAGGTTTTCCTTAGTTTTTTTAAAACTATTATAAAACCTTATTAGTATAGTTTTCGGTAATATTTAATTTTATAATAAGTATTAAGAACTATAATAAGTATAGTAGCTAGAGGTTTATTATTAGCCTTAAGAAACCTTACTAAAATTTTATTAATTTTAAGTACTTTTTAGCTAGCTTTAAACTAAATAATTTACTAAATTTTCTTTAAGTTAAAGTAGTTATTATTAGGGAATATAATAGAATAAAAGTAAGTATTTATTTTTAGTAAAATATTATTTAGTTTAGTATTTAAGGCTAGGAAAAAGTATTTAGTAAATACTTTTACTTTAATATTATATATCTTTACCTCCTAAGTATTTTTTTTTTTTTTATAAAAAAGTATTAGTACTTACTAGGTATTTAGTAAGAGTTTACTTCTTAACCTAGCCTATTTCTTAAGGGCCTAGAGGCTAGTATAATTAAAGAAAGCCTTATAAACTACTTATTTCTAGGCACTTTATCTCTTCTTAGCTATAACCTAGAATTATTCCTCCGCTGCCTTAGTTATAATCTATAGGTTATAGTCTATGTAACTTGCCCTCTACTAGCGCTAGGCCTAGCGGGCTGTAGTAACCGTGTCCTTAACCCTCCTATTCTACCACGGCTGCTAAGCTAGGCCTCCGCAGATCTTTTTCAGTGCCGCTAGGATTTTCTATAATATTATTTTGTATAGGAAAACAAAAGAATAGACTTATAGCTACATAACCTATTTACTTATATACCCTAGATTTTTATATAAAAGTATAGAAAATCTAGATAATTTATAGCTTTTAGAAAATATATAAAAGACTTTTCTTTAGTATAGGGACTTAGGAAGGAAAAAATAGATTTATATAATAAACACACACTTTAGGGTAACCTAGCCTTAGGGTATTCTATTCTACTAAAGTTACACGTAACTAGGTTAAGCTAGTCTTACCTAATTTAGCTTGCTAGGCCTAAGATAGGCTTAGGCTAGCTAGCTAATAGGCTTACTAATAGCACTTACTATAGCTATAAACTAGAAGGCAGATATATAAAAACAACCTATAATATAGGCTTATTATTAATACTTCTTTTAGAAAAGTATTAGGCAAAATAAACCTTTACCTAATGCTTAGCTCTTTAAAAAAATATCTAAGCCTTTAAAAAAAAGAAACTAAGTATAAAGAAAAAGATACTTTTATAGCCCTAAATCCTAACTATAATCTAAAATCTAAACATAACCTTAATTCTAGTGTTTTTATTAATTTTATTGCTTTTAACTTATTTTTAGTGTTTTTGCGATTTTCTTCTAAGTCTTGTTAATTAAGACTTAGAAAGACCTATTAGTTAAATAAAAAGGTTAAATTTCTAAAGAGGCAGTGGCTTAGTTAGCCTATATGCTAGCATTTTATTTATTTTTATATAGATAACCTTAGCAATGCCTTTTTAAACCTTTTCCCTTATATAGTTAAATTTTAATAAGGTATACTTTATATAGCTATATAAAGCTAGGTTATAGGCTATTATAATAGCCCCTTAGTTATTGCAAAATATTTTTATTACGGGTTTTATAGGGCTTTTTATCTCTTTAAAGAGATTATAAAACTACTCTAATTTCCTAATAGTCTTGCAAAGGGTGTCTAATTTAGCTTTTATTATTAAGAGAGCTATAATACTAGCTTTCTTTAATTTCTAGCTAATAGGGCCTTTAGCTAGCTTATAAAGATAAGCATAAGTTAATTTTAAAGACCTTTTATCCCTAGCAAAATTACTATTATAAAATCTAACTAAAGTTATATTTAGGCTAATTTTTCTAGCTTCTTTTTTATCTTTAGGCCCTCTATATATTATAAAGTAAGATTTAGTGCCTATAAGATATTTAAGAAGGTTTTTTACTGCCTTTAAGTGCTTTATAAAGGGTTTTGCAAGGCAAGTTAAAAGCTATTATACTACAAAGGCAATATTAAGCCTAGTAAGTAACATTAAGTACATCAAAGTGCCTATTATACTCTAATAAAGCTTAAGGTTAGAAGGGGATAATATCTTTATTATAGGCTAATTTATAAGCCTAGGTTATAGAGGCACAGAGATAAAATCAGGACCGGAGGACTACGGAGGTTGCCTTAGGCTAACAAAAGCAAAACACATAAGCGTGCGGGCTTGCGGCGCCTAACCAGCGCCCTAGCTAAGAGCACGTAACCCCTATAGCTAAAATAAATATAAGCTATAAGCTTTTATTATATAAAATAAGAGGGTAAGAATTAAACTAATTATTTATTATAACTTACTTACTAGCTTACTATATATTACTTAATTTATTATTTTAGTATATTTATATTAACCTTTAATAATTTTAATTTTTCTTAAAATCCTTACTAAATTATTAAATTAAGAAGTTATAATAGTCTAAACCTAAAACTTTATATATACTAATAGTAACTCTATTAAAGATAATACTAAACCTATACTAAGACCTATAACTAGGCCTAAATCTAGTATTATATTTAACTTACTTTTATAACTTATTTAATTACTTATTATATCCCTCTTTTAGGCTAACCTAGTAATAGTAGCTACTAATATTTTTACTAAGAATAACTATAATATTATAATTATAGTATTTATAAAGTATATTAAATAAGCTTATATAAAGTAGTAACTTTAAAAGCTTTAAGAGCTTATAAGTAATATTAATATTAATAGTAAGTTATTAAAAAAGGTAGCTTTTATAGCTCCTATAGTTTATATTATATTAGTTATATATTACTTATAGTAAACCTTTATATAAGCTTTACTTAAGTAACTTACTTATAATAACTAAAATGCTTTCTAATTAAAGACTTTTGTTAGTAATTATAAGGTATAATTTATAATAAACCCCTACTAGTTTATAAATAACTTTATAAAGGTCCTATATACTAGTACCTATCTTATAAGTATTATAAAGTATTATTAAGCTATAAGTAATAAAAGTTATAAAAACTATATTAAAAATCCCCTTTTATAAAACAACTTTTATAATTAGCTTAAGAAAGGCTTAAGTAATTAAAAAAGCTACTTTCTTAGTACATAGTTAAAGCTTATTAGCTTTAAATAATTTAATTATAATAACTTTAAGAAATTTATTAAAAAGTAAGAGTAAACTTATACTAAACTTCCCTTTTAATTAAATATAAAAAATAAAATAAGCTTCTTTTATATAAGTTTTAATTATAATTTAAAAATATATTTAGTTAGTAGTAAACTAATAGTAAATAAGTATAAGCTTATTAGTAAGTATATCTCTTACTATAAATCTAATAGTAAAGGAGGTAATAATAATAAGTATTCTAAGTATAAAAAAAGAAAAACCTAAGTAAACTTTAAAAAGAGAGAGATTTTATTAAACTTAAAGAATAAGAGTAGTAACCTAAAGGGCACTTTAAGATAAAATAACTAAAAAAAAAAGGTTACTTATTATAAGTATAGTAAATAAGAATATATTAAGCTAAATTACCCTAAGCCTAACTATAGTATTTATAAAAGATTTAGCTATACTATAGCTATATATTAAAATAGCTACTATAACCTAGTAAGTTACCCTAATAATATACTAGCTAATTGTTATAGGTAGGTTAGGGATATTAGAGTAAAAGATTAAGTAAGTTACGGCTTATTTAAAGGTATATAGCAATAGGTAATAGTCTTAATTCTTGCCCCCTTTTATTTAATTTAGTAAGGGATTTACACCTATATAATTATAAGTATTATATGCCTCTAGGTCTTTGCTATATGTCTAATAGTTATATATAGTAAATAACCTTATTATATAATATAAGTCTAATAAAAGCTTGCTTATATAAATAAACCTTATTAGCATAAGGCAACCTTATAGCCTTCTAGTCCTAATAGGGTAACCCTTTTTGCTTATAATTATTTTAGTTATAAAAGGTTTGCTTTATTTTTTTAATTTAAATACTATAAAAGAATTTAAAAATTTCTAATACTCCTAATTTATATATACTCTTTATAATATTTATAATATTATTACTTCTTATTTATTATTAAATTCTAATTATTTTAAACCTTTTATTTCCCTTTATTTATTAGTTTTATTACTATACCCTAGCTTTTTCTTAAAGAATTCTTTGATTATATTTTAAAGAAACTTATAGATTTATAAAGTTATAGTAATATATTTATATATTTTCTAAGATATTATAGCCTTTTTATTTAATAAGGTACTTATATTAATTTTCTTAGTACTTATAAATAATAATTTCTTTTATAATATATAAAGGATTTTCTTTTATAAGAAAAAGTACTTACTATATCACTTTTAGTATATTATTTAAATTTCCCTTATATAATTTTAGGTTTAAAATATAGAAAATATTATAAAGTCTTATACTTTATAAAAGCTTTATATAGTAAGCTAACTTATAATTTCTAATTAATTGAGTAATTTTATAGGGTCCTAAGTACTTTACTATAAGTTTCTTACTTAGTTTTTATAAATTAATAATTTTTATTAATAAAAGAATATAATCTCCTATATTAAATTTTATTATACTCTCTTTTAAGTATAATACTTAGCTTATATAGCTTATATATCTTATAAAAGCCTTTATATTTTTTTATATTTATATTATAGCTTTACTTTATATAACTTAGCTTATTTATTTAT